>APFE030977205.1:46089-58686 GCA_000404065.3 Pinus taeda | reverse complement strand
GCTCCAGGTTTATGATAACCCATGGTAATACCAAGATCTTACAAGATTTTATAATTGAGTAAAATATTCGCCATGCTTGGTGAGAGATTCGCCAAAGAATTATATATACATATTATATTATTGATAAAATCGCCTTCCATTTTCCTTATATACCATGGAGATTCGCCCATTTCTTATACTTACAAATTTAGGGGGGTTTCTTAAAATTTTACTTGGTCACAGTAATAGTTTGAAGATCCTGTTTTTCTTCTATGGCAAACACTTTTGACTCAAATTTAGAATACAAAGATCTCAAAATTTTTCTCAACTAAAGTAGCTTCCTTTATTTCTTCGCCCAAATTTCTCATATTATTTACAATCCCATTTACTCGCAAGAAATAATGAGAAATGCTTTCATCACTATGCATCTTGAGAGTTTCATACTAGATTTTGAGAGTTTGTAGTTTAGCATGTTTTACCTGGGATTCACCTTCGTAGCTCTGAATGATTCTGTCCCATATTTCCTTGGCTGTGTTGAGTTGCATGACCTTGACGAATTCTGATTCTGATAGTCTTCCCAATAAGGCATTGATAACTTTGGCATTGATTTCATATGTTTTCCTTTCTGTTGGATCTGTGGGGACTGTTGTTGGCTATTGATATCCTTTCTCCACAATTGCCCAAACATTAGCTCCAAGTGACTAAAGATACGCTCTAGTTTGTGTTTTCCAATATACCAAGTTGTTCCCATTGAAGATTGGTGGTCTAATAGATCCCATGCCTTCGCGATTGTTCATTTTGAAAGATCTCCCTTCAAGCGATCAAGCTTCTTCTAAAGGACCTGCTCCTATTCCAATTGTTGGAAATAATACTAAGAGGGCGAGGGTGGGGGGGTGAATCAATATTATCAAATCAATAACTTTTTCATTTCATACTCAGATTTATATACGCTACTTCAATGAAGGTAACACGTGTGTACACGCATCTGTCTTTAAAGCAACTAGTGTATATCCAACAAGCTTATGATTCAATTAATTGATCATATATTGATCTTTAATCAGTGCATCGGTACTTCATTAACCATATAAATAGTAACCATGTGTAGTAATAATAGAATAAACCATCACAGGTAAGCAACACACATGAACACCAAAATTTAAGGTTGAAACCCAATGTGGGACAAAAACCACCTGTTGTTGTCTTCTTTTAATATAAGAAAAACATGTTTACAATCTTGTATTGGTGCATACTCATACCAGTACGTAGGCAACCACCTGCAGAAGGAAACAACCTTCTCTCATTCTCCAACTTCTACTGGAAGGGAGCTACAACCCCCTAGCTCTTGTACTAGCTGATCCGTTTACTAGTACGTAGGTGCCGACCTACAAAAGGCTCCAACCTTCACTCGTTTTCCAGCTGCTACTGGAAGGGAGCTCCAACTCCCTGGCTCTTGTACTAGCCGATATGTTTACCAGTACGTAAGCGCCGACCTACAGAAGGCTACGACCTTCTTTCTTCCTCCAGGGACCATGTTTCATAAATTTTCAGACTGGATACTCCTGGAATACAACACCACAATTTGAAGGCCTTGTTTCATCATATTTTCATACTAGACCCATTAGCAACATTGAAGCTCAAAATCAGTCACCACTACAATACAACCAATCACTAAAAAAACCCATCATCACTGAAGCAAATCACAGTCAATCAACCTGAACATTTAGAACACTGTCACCAGAACACAGAGCAGAACCCAGAACTCTGCATCAACAACCTCAACCCTCTGCAACTTCGAATATAATATTTCATAATGTATACGCTACTTTGATGTGCCGAATCAACGTGTACACGCACTTTTACCAAAGTGAACCAGCATACAGATCTGCAAATGCTAACTTAAAACATCACAACTGTTTGAGACTTCAGTCATACCCAGATCTGAACATTTACAGTGTAAATCACGCGTTAGCATTAAGATATAGACTATCCATGATCAAACCATATAATAATAATTCATTTTAGGTCTCATCATGCTAATCCATCATTATATCTCATCCCCCATCAACCGCTAAGGTTCATCCTTAGTTCAGATCAAGCAAAGCACCATAAACCCATAACATGCATATTTTCTTTTGATCTCACTCTTCATAAGATATTCATTACTTAAACACTTGGCCTAATGATCTTCTCCTCCTTATATAGTTTTAGGCCTTTCTCAATACCTTGGACCAATACCTTGGACCAAATACCTCAAACCAATACCTTAGACCAAATACCTTAGGCCAAGTACCTCGGACCAATACCTTGGACCAAAACCTTGATTTTCCATCCCATACATGTTTTTCCTTCTGTAAAAGTGCGTGTATACGTATATGCTCCTTTTGTTCTATTAACCCGCGTGTCTACGCTTCTCGGACAAAGTGAACCAATATATACTTCTTAAACTACTCTCTTTCTTCAATCTCTGGAGTCTGATCTGTAATCCTTTGATGTTAACCTGCTGCACTGTGAACTTCATCTAAGTGAGTTGCCATCAAGGACAACACCTATATCATAATGCCAACAATAGTAACATGATACATACAAAAATATCTACAAACCAAGACTTATGCCAAAGTACTGGTAAAATTCATGTGAAGTAGAAAAAACATAAGTTCACTTAAACCATCAAGAGCATGTGGAAACATCAATACTACTTGGAATGAGTGGATTGCGTGGAAATGCAAGATTTGGGTTGTTGCACCATTGCTCCTTAATGCTAGCTAGTTGTTCATGTTCTTCCACCCCAAAGGGATCTTTTATTATGTAAATTTTATTTGATATACCAAAATTGTTATTGTGAATAATGATATTTAAAAAATAATTAAATTAATAAAAATAATGATTGTACTAATTTATTAATTATAATCTCTATTAATTTAAAGATTATGAGAGATATTTAAATTAATAATTAATGAAATTGTAATTTTATAATTCCCATTTTAACTAATTTATAAAAGGTGAAAATTTCTATAAAAATAATGTATTATAGTGAATGTTTTACTAAACAATTGAAATAATAACAATAAACAAGATGAGTGGCAGTGAAGTTACTAGTCCCTCACTAAAAATTAGGTTGAAGCCATTGATTGGTTATGATGGGTTGCAGAGCTGAAAAATTAGCTTATAGGCAACACAGACATAAGCAAAACCAGAGATTTAGAGACAACTTAATTTAAACTCTGAGACAAATATATAGAGTTACAGATACATTAACAATGGAGAACAAAAATTACAAGCTTTACATCACATTATAGGCCTTAGGCTTGCTTGGCTTCTCAAGGTGAGGCAAATTACAAATTTATAACTAATGGGCATAGTTCTAGATTTTTTTGCATGTGTTTTTCATTTTTCATGAGCTGCACGGTTACAAATTTATACTTGATGGACAAAGTTCTAGATTTTTCTACATGTGTTTTTCATGAGTTGCAAAGTGAAATTTCCAAAAAGTCGGTGAGTAGTGGAGTAGGTTTGCGGATGGTGGAGTTGGTTAATGTTCTAGATTTTTCTACATGTGTTTTTCATGAGCTACACAGTGAAATTTCCAAAAAAATTGTGAGATAGTGGAGTTGGTTGGCGGATGGTGGAGTTGGTTAGTGTTCTAGATTTTTCTACATGTGTTTTTTCATGAGCTGCATAGTGAAATTTCCAAAAATTTGGTGAGTAGTGGAGTTGGTTAGCGAATGGTGAAATTAGTTAGTGTCAACATCAATATTTAGCTTCACACCTAATAAACTAGCAATTGCACCACATGTTGCAAAGAAAACGTTGTAAGGCATAAATTCGAGGGTTGTAAAAAGTGGAAATAGAAGTTCTGAACAAGGCATGGCAAACTTTGGGAGATGGTTGGTCCAAACTTTCCCCATTTATTTTTATCCCTGCAGTGTTCCCCTTCTATGGCCTTATCCAAATTTTTGCGAGATGGTTGGTCCAAACTTTCAACATTTCTTTTTATCCTTGCAATATTCACCCTCTATGGCCTGATCCAAATTTTGCTAGATGGATGGTCCAATGGAAAGTTGCACCATAAATAACCCTTACATGCAGTACAAGGACTATTACCGATTGATTTCTAAACCTTAGGGTCTTTTTCTCATTCATTTGTTTATTTCCTTTAAGAGAGAGTGACAATCTACAATCTAGTTCTGGACATTATTGTTTAGGCAACCCCTTTGCCAACCAAATATACTCTTCCTTTTGGCTATAGGGCCAAAACATGTACTACTCTCTTCTCTATTCCAATAATTGTCATATTTTTTTTATAATGATTCCATTTATGTGCTTTTTAGGGTTCAAGTTTTGAATGGACTCACTGGGTTTGAACTATGTATGCCTTCATCACGATAGGATCCTATCATTTTTTCACTACTATACATTGTTACATTTGTTTTTATGAGACAATATCATCTTTTTCTATGGAATTTAGTCTAGATATTTTAGATTATAATATTTTCCATCATCCTCTGTTACTCTTATTGGTTATTGAGAGGAGAATTATGAGATGATTTTGGTTTATGAATACATGGCCAATGGACCTATTAGGAGCCATTTGTATGGATCATATCTTCCTCCTACGTCATGGAAGCAAAGGCTTGATATACGCATAGGGGTATGCACTACCTTCACATAGGATCTGCTAGAATCATTCACCGTGATGTAAAGACAACGAATATCAACACCTTCATTGTACTTATCTAGCCAAATGGGTATGAATTCCTCCTCCCACAAGGGAAAAGCATAGGCTGAAATAAATTTGAAGCATAACCAAGCCAAAATACATACACCGAGAAATAATGCATTAGAGAAGATAATTTGTCCATTTAAAGAAAATAATGCCTCAATCTAAAGAAAATAATGCATCACCTAAAACGTGTTATCTATGAAGTTATCCTTCTAATTCTGTGTAACTTGGGTTTATTCTGGGTGATTAGAAGGAATGATTAGGATCCTCCCCACCCAATTTCAATTCAATTCATTGATTTTATGGTTATCCCATTATAAACTGATTTTGTGGTTGTCACATTAAAATTATACCTCTGAACAAAATAGAATAAACTCGTTAATTACTTGTTACTCCCTTACACACTACAGTGCCATAGTGGCTCTAATGTTGATTTCTCATTGTGATGTATTATTTCAATCTGTTACTACAAAAAAATACATCACCTATTACATAACTTGTATTAAGTTTTATCTATTCATTTATACCTAATCCAAGGATGGCATAATGGCAATCTTTGTTTGTCTACTGATGTCTATTAATACATAGACATGTTGGTTGCAAACTCATGTAGCATATAATTTCTCCAATGTAGTTTAATCACTATGTAGACTATACTTTTAGTCGTTCTTTATTAGTTAACATTTTCTCCTAGAGAAAATCGTGGAGAAATAGTTAATACCAAGATTTCGTTGCAGCATGGAAGAAATTATACATTTTAAATAACAATTATGTTCCAAGGTTATCACGACATAAGGAAATATTAAAGTTCACTTTTATTAATGTTGAGCCACGCCGATTATGACCTGCTCTATATTTAATATCCCTTTGTACATCTTCATGCATGCATCTGGAAGCTTCTCCTCTGAGATAGATGGCCTCCCAATCACCGTGCGATCTTTTGACCTAAATCCGACAACCAGGGTTGAAGGGAACGGTTTGGTAACTGCTTTTCGCACCTAGAGACAGCGGAAAGCCTCATTCGGCCATCAACTTCTAGGATCTGGTGGCTCTACAACTCTCATGGTCATCCATACATTGAATGGGTACATCTGGAGAGCATTGTCTTACCCATTAACTGAGGGGAGTCAAAATAAAAACCTAGAAGGAAATGTTACAAAGTTAGATGGTGCAGAGGGCACTATGGAGCAAGAATTGGACTATAAATGTGAACAGCACTTCGCACATGTAACTAACAGAAGAAAAAAAAATAGGGTAAGTAAAATAAGTCTCTCATAACATTTAATCACCTACGTTATTCGACACTCACGGTAGGGTTTGTATAGATTATCCAGTACTTGGAAGTTCGGCGACAATACTTGTTCGACGGAAGAACCCTGGCAATAAAAAGGGAAACTGTTAGAAAACAGATAATCTAGTAAATGTAGAGGAAGAAATCAAATCCTGCAACTCATTTTACCTCAACATGACACAAGTCATTGGAAAACATTTGGAAACCAGTCAAAACCCCTGCTTGCAGAACACAAGCATAAGGTAGAAACAGTTAAGGTAGTTTCATAGCAAGTATATACCATGCCCGTTAATATTAAGAATGGGAGATATATATACCATTATATTGGTGTATTAAATTCAAATAAAATTTAATACACCAATATATTATTTACGTTTAAAAAAAATTGAAATTTCATTAATTAACAATAATTTAATTTAACACATTACTTTTCGTGAATAAATATTATTCAATTGTTACGCTTACCCGTTGTATGCTCAAAATAATTGCTAAAGCATAAACTTGTACATAATATACAATTTTTTCATAAAGAACATTGGAAAGTTTGATTTTTAATGGCTTATGCATTCCGATTACCCATAATTGTATTGTGCAAATCTAAACACATTCCACTAAATGATTATAATTAGGTAGTTGTTTCTTTTATTTATCTATTAATAAGTTGTTATGCACAAATGATCTAGTTACATAAGGTATCTTTCCACTACACTATTATTAGCGAAGATGATTATAATTTATAATAATAAAATTATATTTATTAGAAAGTTATTAAAATCATTGAAAGTCACATTTCACTAAATAATTATTACTAAGTACTTGTTTCTTTTTTATTTAGTTACTTAGTAAATTGTTAAGCCACAAATGATCTAGTGATAAAAGTATATTTTCGCTACACTATTATTGGGGAGTATAATCACAATTTATAATAATAAAATTATATATTTATATAAATTATTAACTCATGACTCATAAAATTTTATAACATTAAAATTACGAAATCATAAAATTTTATAATCTAAAATTATTCACCTTTATAATGATTAACATATTTTAATCATAAATTCATTTATAACACAAAAATTATTATACATACAAAAACTTTATCTCAATAAAATTATTATTATACATTATCTTATAATCGTTTTTAGTTAATTTAATCTAATTTCACATTTCACATTTCACATTTCAGAGAGTGGTTTATCTACGCGGAGGAATTGCTCGGACGTGGCAATTTAAAAAATAAAAATAAAAAAAAATCTTGTAGAGACAGTGTTTGAATCGTGTTTTTGATGGTGGAAATGGATTCACCATCAAAAAAGTCTAGGACACCTAAAATTTTGAAGTTTAAAAACTATAACTTGGATTTACAAAAATCCTTGCCGGATTTTCTCCAAATATGACCGAAATTTCCATATCTTTCCGGGCAATTCCTCCGGCTAGTTAGACTATGGCATTTCGCATTGCAGTCTCGTCACTTAGTCAAAGTTGTAAGTAGAGGACGCTGCATAGAAGTACTGGACACTGTCCTATGTCTAGGACTCCAAATTTGTTCAAGTCATTCAATGAGATCGTCCGTACAACTGGTAGGGCCACAAAAATACGGAATCGTCTAACGAGGTGGAGGAATTGCCTGGACGGTTAAAAGTGGCCGGAATTCGGGCAAAAAAATTTCAAGTTTTTGATGGTGGAAATGGATTCAGCACCATCAAAAACATCTAGGACACTTAAAATTTTGAAGTTTAACAACTATAACTTGGATTTACATATAACCGGAATTTCCATAACTTCCGGGCAAATCATCCGCCTGGCAGGTATATTAAATTGAAGACGTCATTTTCTTACTGTTTGTTTCCATAGTACATAGCATCATTGCGAAATAAGAGCCTACCTAATATTAATTTTATAATGTTAACATTATATGTTACTGTTTAATATTTGGTCAAACACTCGTTTAATAGTCGTTCAATCAAAAATCAAAAATCGAATACCGGATATCCACTGCCGCGGCAGTGATAATAATACTATTTTGGACTATATTCCTTTGTTTTTAACCAAAGAGGATGAACTCATGTGGTGCTATTTTCATAATGTTATATAATAAATTTTAAAGTCAAATTTCTAGGTTCAAACGTGTTTTAAGTCGAGTTTAACTAATCAATTTAGAGAGAAACCACTCTTTCATTTTGGCATAATGGCGATCTCTATGTAGTTGGATTTTTTTAATTTTCCATCCATCAAAAAGTTAAACCAAACACAAAATGAATTCATCGCAATGCGCTTTTCATGATGTTAAAGGAATAAATTTTAACGTGTAAATTTTTAGGTTAGAACACGTTTTACGCCAAATTTGATTGATCATAACTCTAATGACACTCAAGAGTAAAATCTTTCTTTGAAGTTGGGTTTTCTATTTTTCCAATAATCAATAAACATATTAGTTTATGGAAGTACGTATTTTTTAAGATAACGAGGATCTTGAAGTTGGATTTTTTAAATTTTATTAAATAATATATTATTTGAAAGAAACTTTTGTGAGCAAAAATATTTAGATAAGTATTTTTTTGGATCTGTTAACTAATCAGTATGGCGAAATAGATGAAGAAATTCTGATCTCACACTATCATTAAAAAGCCAAGTAAGTCCAATTAATAAACTAATTAGAAAAAATAAGGAGATTAAGAGGTCATTAGAGTAATTAAGAGTAAATAAATGATATAATATTGATATTAAAAAAAAAAATAATAATAATATAATAATGAAATTAAGCAAAAAAAAGTTAAAATTTAGGATTGAAGGTATAATTTAAAAAATAATAATAAAAATAAGTAAATAAAATAATATCGTATGAGTTGTATTTGTGTGGGATTTTTGAAAGTTTTTTCTATGGGTTTTTTTTAGTCTAATTTTCTCTAAAATCCGGCAGGAATTTATTGAAATCACAAGTTTGATGAGAATCGAAGTACCCTAGGGGTTTTTCAAGTTGCTGAATTCATATCTACAGTGAAAAAACCAGTTTAAATAACACACATCAAGATTTTACCTCAAATTTTTCTGAAGGCTTATAGTAACGAAAAGTCCAAAAAATTGCATTAAAGACAACTCCAAAATATAGCAACAAGTGTCCAAGTAAAAAAAAATGTTAAGCATATTTTACTTAAAAATTAATTAAAATTTCTAAAATTTTAAATTATTAAATCACCCAATGCACCATATGAATTCAATCTACTACATTTCTTCTGGTTTAAATAATGTCTTGTTTCCAACCAACCCGAGGTCAGTCAAGCCCACGACGATGGCTCCAAATCCCAATGAAATTTATCAATTTTGGGGCATTAATATATCATAATGTATTGGAGTTAATTCCTCCCCTCCGGAGGTGATATAATATGAATCACATACATTATAATGAGCCCATGTTTGTTAAACCACCATCCATCGTCACCGTGGCACCATTTGACCATATAAGATTTCTCTTCGCACCCAGATTGTATTGCAGGCTGAGATATCTAAAATACAAGTCAAGGCTATGACTGAAGTTTTTGACATTGTGTGGTATTGCAAGCCAAGATTTCTGAAATAGAAGTCAAAGGTTTTGTTGATGCTTTTTCGCGTTGTGGGTGTTGTGCAGAGATGGGATGGGATGGGATGAGAGGAGGATGTAACAGAACTTCTTAAATGTTAAGGTATGTCTTTCATTATGAAATATAATTTCTTAGATTAATGCAAATTGGGAATTAAGAAGAAGGGTGATTTATTATGAATGGGTTCAAATGGTTTTGTTAAGTTTGCAATGATACATATGGAAATGATGAGGGCCTGCCTACCTTTTTGTCTGTGCTGTTTTGAGATTTGCAAGCAGAGAATGCAAATTTACATGATAATGGGCCCTCTTGCAACCAAAGGTATTGTATTCTTGAATTCTGACCTGACCATGTTATGTTGGGCTATCTGTCTGCCCTTTATTTCATATCATTAATGCATTCTTACACAATTTTTATCATCTACTTTCACCATACGCTTGCTCTCCAGGTTCCAAAGACCAAGCCATCCTCCCCAATCTATTCCATCCCATATTCTAATAGGGGTGTTTTTGTTTCTCCTTTAAAGAAACACAAACTGTCTAAGAAAATCTGCTTCTCTATACTATCCAGACTGTCATAGCTAATTTTGAGATTAGCTAGTATATCATTGGGAAGAATTTTGGAGATCTTGTGGAATTGTGCTTCTGCATACTACAAATCTTTTCCACGAAGAAGAGATCTAAGCAATTACAAAGAATTGTCTCAAAACCCTCATCCTTAAAAACCTGCGATTCTAATTTTTTCATAATCTATATCGTAAACAAATCTAAAGTAAGTTATTTTGTAAGGCACAAAATTTGCTCACCAATTTTTCCAGCCCGTGGTTTAGGAGAAATTCTGAAATCGACTTTCTATGAAAACATTCCATTTCAAAGTTTTCAAGGAAAATAGTAATAATAATAAATCATTAACAGAGACTTAGAAAAGGAAAAGAAATCATTCACAGAGCCATAAAGCAAAGTGTATTGAAATGTAAAGGAGGGTTGTTGCACCTCCATGAGGAGGAAAAGAGTGCATCAGATATTGAAATGATCATAGCGTATGAATTTGGAAAAGCATTCGGAGATAACGCTCTCCAGCGTTCGATCCTTGCTAAGTAATGCCAAGAGAGCCTTGTTCAAACTAATCATTTTGAGAAGTTTTTTGAGGGATCTGCTTGCTCGCTCGCTTAGAGCTCTTGGCCACTGTCAACTATGTTAGCAATAAGAAAATGAATGTTCAATAAAACGTACAACAGTGACATGAAAAAAAAGAATCCCTAGTTCTCCTAAACAAATTTACATACCTCGAGTTTGTGAGAAAGTCTTGTTTTAATTTTCAATTGGAGATAATAAGCTAAATTTAATGCTTAAAAACCCGTAAATAATGGTTTAGCGGTGGAGAGAGAGCTCAAAGTAAGTTGGATTTAACTCTCAAAATTACACAAAATCACTCTTTGCAGTACCTCCTCTGTACTAGCTGATCAGCTCGGTCAATCGTGAATGCTAGGATGACGTCCACCCTCGAAACCCGAAGCTAGGGATGCGACGACTAGCTGACATCATGATCCGGATCTTGGGGGAAGACCCCCAAGATCTAAAAGATTGAAATGGATTTTGGGAGAGAGGCCCACAAGATCTAAAAAATTGAAATTGCCATAAGAAAAAGAGTAGAATGCCCAATAAACAAAACCACAAAGTTTTTTGTTTTGTTTTGTTTTGTTTTTTTTTTTTTTTTTTTAGATAATAATTGTAAGGACTACATTGTGGTGGACAATTTGTCCTTTTACAAAATGTGACTTGTTACTTATAGTATTTTTTAGTTACAATACCATGGTCAATTCCATGGGTGAATGAATACTATGAGTGGATGTCACAATACCACAGGTCAATTCCCTGGGTGAATGAATACCATGGGTGGATGTCACAATACCATGGGCAAATACCATGGGTGGATGTCACTTACAATACCATGGGTGGATGCCACTTACAATATCATGGGTAAATTCCATTGGTGGATGAATACCATGGGTTGATGCCATTTTCCATTCGAATCTTTCCTCCCTCCTTAAGAAGCAATGGTTCCCATTGCGTGAAGTTCCCTCCTCCAAAGTCTTTGTTGAATATGAAGACTCACTGAAGAGAAGGGTTTTATGTGGTTAACCCATAACCATGACGAACGAAGATCCGAGGATAGATATTCCCTATAATTCTTGTGACCAACTGTGATACTGATAGTGTGCAGCCTAGCAAACGGTCTTTGATGAAGTGTGGGTTTGTGGATGACCCATAACCATGATGAACGAAGATCCGAGGATAGAGATACCCTGCAATTCTTGTGACCAACTGTGATACTAACAATGTGCGGCCTAGCAAATGGACTTCGAAGAAGTGTGGGTTTGTGGATGACCCATAACCATGACAAACGAAGATCCGAGGATAGAGATACCCTGTAATGTTTATAACCAACTGTGATACTAACAGTGTGTGGCCTAGCAAATGGACTTTGATGACAAGGATTTTGTGCGGTTGACCCATAACCGTGATGTTGGTTGTTGATGAAGTAGCAGGTGCCTACATAGCTTGGGGTGGAGGGCACGTCTCCAAATAACCCAAGCCGAATGATGCTATGCTGAAACTGATGAATGTGAAGCAGGTGCCTACTAAAGTGGGGTTGGAGGGCACGTCTCCAACTGAAACCCGCTCCGAATGCTGCTCCAGAATTAAAATGGACATAACTCAGAATATTTATTATAACCTGTATTTGGAAGCAGAAAGACCATTTTGCATCTTCCCATGTGTTGGATATCCTTATTTGGACACTTTGAAATCTCAGATTCGCGCTGCCACTGTTTCATCGTCACAAAAGTTCTGAAAAAAATAGCTGATTTTAAATCGGTGATATCTTCCACATCCGAACTCCGATTCGACCCTTTTTTTTTTTGAAATTGGGTGATTTTTCGAGAGGAACTTAGATCTATAATCATTGTTTTTAAATTTTGCATAAAAAATTGCAAAAATTTATAGGAGAGTCGTCATCCAAAAGTC
>APFE030977205.1:32764-46069 GCA_000404065.3 Pinus taeda | reverse complement strand
ATTTGTTTTTGTAATTTTTTTACCAAATGTTTCAGATCTGATCTGCAAACTCTCCACCCAAAAACATTTCTGCAAAAAAATGAAAAAATGAAAATTCTTCCCGCTTGGCCCAAGAAAATGCTTTGTGGCTGACGTAGCACATGCTTGAAGTTTGTTGAATATTGCTGCAAAATTTGAAACTGAAATATGCATCAAACCCTCATTCCCATGGAATCATAACTTGCTCTGATACCACTAATCCGAATCTTGGGGTAGACCCCCAAAATCTAAAAGATTGAAATGGATTATTGGAGAGAGGAACACAAGATCTAAAAAATTGAAATTGTCATAAGAAAAAGAGTAGAATGCCCAATAAACAAAACTGTAGATTTTTTTTTTTTATTAAAACAGATAATAACTGTAAGGACTACATTGTGGTGGACAATCTGTCCTTTTACAAAATGCGACTTGTTACTTATAGTATTTTTTAGTTACAATACCATGGGTCAATTCCATGGGTGAATGAATACCATGGGTGGATGTCACAACACCACGGGTCAATTACATGTGTGAATGAATACCATGGGTGGATGTCACAATACCACAGGTCAATTTCATGGGTGAATGAATACCATGGGTGGATGTCACAATACCATGGGCAAATACCATGGGTGAATGAATACCATGGGTGGATGTCACTGACAATACCATGGGTGGATAAATACCATGGGTGGATGCCACTTACAATACCATGGATAAATTCCATGCGTGGATGAATAACATGGGTGGATGAATACGATGGGTTAATGACATTTTCCATTCGGATTACATCACCCAAAAAAATCAAGGAAAAGCATAATGTCAACTATACAAAATTGAAAAATATTTGATGTACAGACAAACTAATAGCTACAATCTGATCATAGATGTCAATGCGCAAGTAGTATCATAATAAATAAAACAAAAAATTAAAATAATAGCCATGCAAATTATAGGAATGGAAATAATAAGAAAAATAATAAAACAACTAGGAAATAAAAGGGGATAAAATCAAGGGAACAACAAAAGAAAATAAAAGAAACAATGAGGCAAATTAAGAAGAATAGATCAAGGAAAGAGTAGAGATCCAATTTCTATTGATTCTCCATCCATCATCTCTATTAAGGTTGTTGGTTAAACACTTCTTAATCTCGACAACTTCCCTAAACTTTCTGTGATGATAATGAGAAATCTTAGCTAGGACGCAAGCATCCTCAATACAAATGTGATGCTTGGTTTTAGCAGAATCTTCAATAAGAACCGAATTTTTAGAGCGATTATGCTTGATGTCAAGAACATGCTCCTAGATTCTACGCTTCATGGAACGTCTTGTCTCACCTATATAAGGTTTCCCACAAGAACACGAGATCATGTAAATCCCTTTAGAGTTAGATGGGTCAATCCAGTCTTTGACAGACCTGAGAGAAGACTAAATGGTGGTGAGTGGCTTAAAGGTCATAGAGATATTGTTTTTCTTAAGAATCTGAGCCAACTTGTCTGCGGTTGCTTGGATATAAGGAAGATGGATAGTGGCAATGGGATTGCTGGAATCAAATTTAGATTTAGAACCTTTAACCACTTTTTCAACCTTTTGGAAGGCTTTCATGCCTTGATGCTTTTGATAACCATTACTCATGAAGACCTCTAGAATATGAGCATTCTCATAATTGATATGAATATCATCATAAATCCTAAGGGATCCGGTAGCAAGGGTATTCAAAACACTGAATTTTTGGGTTGGGTGATGTTGGAATTATGATGGAGATATTGCTTCGTGTGAGTTCTCTTGCAGAAAACTTGGTGGGAGATGGAATCATCATCCTTCTTGGTGATAAGGACAACAAGAAAAGGAATGTTGCCATCAACCTCAATCTCCATAGTGAATTTTATGATTCAGATTGGTTATTAAGATGCTTCTTGAAGATTTCAAGCTTTTCCCGGCCATGGGGCCAAATGATAAAGGTATCGCCAACATACATTTTCCAATTCTTAGGACGAAAAGAGGTAGAGGAAAGGGCTTTAGTCTCAAAATCCTCCATAAAATATTTGCCACAATAGGGGAGAGAGGGGAGCCCATAGCCACTCCACATGTCTGCTCATAAATATCATCCTGAAAGCTAAACAAACTAGATTTTAAGCAAATGCTGACTAACTTTAATTTATGTAATTATATATTTATTTTAAATTGGCTCTTGATAGGATTTAACCAAATTAAACTATGGGGAAACCATTATACGTTGTCCATCTACTTGGCATCCCAAACCATATAGGTGGTCGTTTGTCATATACGTTAATGCATGGATAACATGTGCAGGCTGAAATGATGGCTCTATTAATAGAGTAGATCATGGGAGAATCGGTTCTAAACCTAAAACCAAGAAAAGAGCCTAGACAAGATTAGAGCACGCCCAGATGAATGCAATTGCATGCGATTTTCCAATTTCTCTTTAAATAGATGTGTTAATTAGGCTTTCATGCCTTGATGCTTTTGATAACCATTACTCATGAAGACCTCTAGAAGATGAGCATTCTCATAATTGATATGAATATCATCATAAATCCTAAGGGATCCGGTAGCAAGCGTATTCAAAACACTGAATTTTTGGGTTGGGTGATGATGGAGATATTGCTCCGTGTGAGTTCTCTTGCAGAAAACTTGGTGGGAGATGGAACCATCATCCTTCTTGGTGATAAGGACAACAAGAAAGGGAATGTTTCCATCAACCTCAATCTCCATAGTGAATTTTATAATTCAGATTGGTTATTAAGATGCTTCTTGAAGATTTCAAGCTTTTCCCGGCCATGGGGCCAAATGATAAAGGTATCGTCAACATACATTTTCCAATTCTTAGGACGAAAAGAAGTAGAGGAAAGGGCTTTAGTCTTAAAATCCTCCATTAAATATTTGCCACAATAGGGGAGAGGGGATCCCATAGCCACTCCACATGTCAGCTCATAAATATCATCCTGAAAGCTAAAGAAACTAGATTTTAAGCAAATGCTGACTAACTTTAATTTATGTAATTATATATTTATTTTAAATTGGCTCTTGATAGGATTTAACCAAATTAAACTATGGGGAAACCATTATACATTGTCCATCTACGTGGCATCCCAAACCATATAGGTGGTCATTTGTCATATACGTTAATGCATGGATAACATGTGCAGGCTGATATGATGGCTATATTAATAGAGTAGATCATGGGAGAATCGGTTCTAAACCTAAAACCAAGAAAAGAGCCTAGACAAGATTAGAGCACGCCTAGATGAATGCAATTGCATGCGATTTTCCAATTTCTCTTTAAATAGATGTGTTATATCACCAATTCTCTAGATCGTGTCTCCATTACAAAGAGCTTCTATCTTTGACAATAGTCTCCAATCAAATCCAACTATATTTCATCAAGGTCATGGATGGATCCGCACAGTCATAAGAAAATTATTGGAGATCTAATTTTTTGAAGCAAATTAAGAAAGTGTTGTTTACATTTTTACTCTTTAATTTCTTTGGGATAGCTCATTCAACCTCAAATCATGTCATAATGAGATGAACATTTGTTTTCTTTGGAGTAATTTTCTTGGTTTTAAATCTCTCATAAAAGATTCAAAATGATCTCTCATTGAAGATTTAAGGAATTATTTCATTTTCAGATCTCTCATTGAATATCCAATTAATCCTGTCATAGGTTGACAACCATGTGGTAAGGTTGAACTGAAGACTATGTAAGGAGTAATCATCCTAGGTTAATGTTTTGTGTTACGCAGAGTAGTCCTGTGATTGAATCGATGGAAGAAAATCTATCTATTTATGAGTTGCCATATGGAGACTAATTGATATTTTCCACATTCAATATTCAAATGAATCGACCTTCAATTTGATGAAAAGATTGTGCAAGGTCTCTGTGCTACGAAGTACACAACACATTTAGAAGGTATTTTCTTTAAAGGCACTAGATAGACATATTCATCCATTACTTTTCCCTTCGCACCAACCACATGTTTTGTGTTTGCCATATTTCATGTTCATATAAAAAGCAGACTAGGAGCTTGGGTAAAGGTGTATTTTGGTGGTCATTAAAGTTGGCTGGTGCTTAAATTGAGATTTTTTTGTGGTTTATTAAAGCTAGTGAATGCTAGAATTGCTCAGTATTTCTTTGTTAGTTGTTTTGTCCATGTTCTTATAGGCCACTTGGATGGTCAACTCCCAAAAATTTATTTCATGTGACTATTTTTTAATATTAACCATTACTTAGTAGAAGCCATGTTTTACTCCCAAATTTTCCTCCATTAGCATAAATGTATGTCAAACACACAATATTTCTCTATATAGAGGCATTGTAGTAAATCTTTGAGTGATTTTTTTTTCTATTAAGAAACTTTTCATATGATAAACCTTATTAGTAGCATTTTTCTTTCTCTTTGGCACTATGTTTACGGGATAATACTTTGAGGCAGACTCGTGCAAGATTTATGATGGGCTGAGAAATAAATGGATAGTTCTAAATTTTTTTTTAAAGAAACAACAAGGTTAACTCATTGTAAATTTAACTCTAGATGTGGCAAGGAAAATTTTAGATCATAAATTTTTCTACTAAAAGAATGAGAGATTGAACAAGTTTAGATGAAGATCGTGTTAAATTTAAACCTTCTACGAAAGATGGACTTTAGTAGTTGGTTATAGGCTTTATATCCTTGTATGGAAGATGGAGTTTAGTCCTTGGTTACAAAAGGTGCCAGAAATATCCAACGATAGTCAATATGTGAGTAAACTCTATATCATTTGTTAATGGTTAATCATAGAAAGTCGTTACACATTTCCTTATGTTAACACAACTATTATTAGTTAAATTTATCACAAAAATTTGTTACAAATTTATTTCTGTTGGCACCATAATTAGTTAAATTTGTAAGAGTAGTTATAGTTTTGGGGATGCAAATACCTTTACCCTTTCTTTGTAATCGAAAAATTATATTATGAAGTCACGCTAAAATAAAATTGTATAGCTAAGTTATAATTACAATATTTAGTATTCCTTAGATAAACAAGAATGAAAAGAATGATCTAAACTAAAAATATTCTATTAGGTTTATAATGTGTAATTTAATTTTTACTATTAGCATGAACATTTGTTGATTTGACACCTTTACTTTCTTTATAATCACAAAACAATATTAACACAATTATGTAGGGGCTTCCAAAGACTAATCCACATACATTAAGGGGTACTGCATCCAATTCCACTTCATCTATAAAATCAACACTTGTGGTAAACTTAATCTTACATTATTGTGTTACCTTGATCTTTGCATCCTTGTTTACCTATCTGAATGGATGTGGGATTAGATGATGGTGAACCTCCAATCCAAGCTTGCTAACCAGATTCACTATAGTGAGTTTATATTGTGAATCGATGTCAAACATAACATCTATCTTGGTCTTAAACTAGATCTTGATGTGGAGGAGTTTCACCATATCCTTCTCTTCCCAATGATGAAGGATACTCAAATTCACCTCCTTTTGCTCTAATGTCTAAACAATCTTCTCATCCAAATTGAGGTTGCTTTCAACCTAATTACTCAAATATGTGGCTAAAAGATTATTTTTCTTTACATCCTTCTTGTATTTCTTTGGGTACAACTTTGGATGTAATTTCCAACACTTTTCCTTAGTGTGATCATTAATACTACAATGGTTACAATGGTTGTTGGGATCATTACAATGATGTGCAACAGCTATTGTCTTCTTACACTCCCCCCTTTCCACTTCTTATTCCTCTCATTAGAAGCTTCATAACGCTCTTTCTTCTTGGAACCACTTAGCTGCACCTTCTCGTGGCTTATGATTTTCTAGATACTCTGCTTATACACATGCTTCGTCCATTATACTTAGATTGAAAAGCAACACTTACTTTCATATATGGATGTTTAGAATCCCTAGATGCTTGAGTACAAATTCTTTCTTGGGAGAGATACCCGGATTGATGAATCGATGGTGTGCTCTTGTACACTTTTCGCTTTCCTCTACCTAAAGTAGTTCTATTGGGTCCATTGATCCCATAAGTACCTGAAAGGGTAGAATTTGGACTTCAAGAGGGTTTTAAATTCCTCCCACCTAGTTATTGGTAGATCACCCTTAAGCCTAAGTATTTTCGTATTACCTTTCCATTAGGTTAATGCATGGCCCTCTAAATTTAGTTTGGAAAATGATATATTTTATTGTTCACCTATATGGTGAATGTTGAAATAAACTTCTAGTTGTTGCAACCAATGATTTAGTTTTAATGCATCAAGATCGCTTTGGTATGGGTTTATGACCATTTTCACTTCCATCTTGAATAGGGACTTTGAAGGGTTAATAACACTCGAACTTGGTTGCTCTTTCTTAGGTTCTTTCCTTAATTCCTTTTTTGGGTCTTCATTTTCTCCGAGTTTACCATTTGATGCGATATTTAAGTTAGAACATCTGACTTCTCTTAATGGTCCAAGTTTGCTTACTAGAGCTGCCATGAGGAGGTTTATATTGTGTTTGATGTCTACAACTTGTGATTTTCACCTCACAAATCTCTTTTATGTTGTATCTTGAGGGTTAGTATGAATAGACTCATTGGTCGTGACTAGAGTTCTACAACTTTCTTCTTAAAGCAATGCCTAGATCCTGTTGTTCCTCGAGATTGCTCAATGTAAGAGAATAGTGTTCGGGCACCATATGGAGGACAATATCCTCCATGCTTTAGACCTCAGGTTGGCTCTTGGGTTAGAGAGGGTATCCCTCAAACTATTACAAAGATAAGTATTCTTAGTAATACCAAATATCACACTTAAGCCCTTAAATTCAATATTTCATGATTAATAATTTAATAAAATATCAAAATAATAATGTAGGTCAGAGATACTAGTCAACTCAAACTATATCTTCAGACGATGATCCTTTCAATTGGCACCTTTATCCCACAATGCAGATACATTAAAATATCAATGAATGGTGTAGAAGAAGAGTCCCAAATACTAATGGAAGCATCATAAGTACTCCTTGGTACTGAGTAACAATTATAAAGAGGGTTATTGAGGGCAATAGTATTTAACCTTCTTGATAAGAAATAAAGTGCTTTAAATAAATTTGGATAGAGTTTACTACATACATGAAAACAATTGAAATTTCTATCTCAACCCAATAACTTATAACAACTGGAAATCTTGATTGATGAGAAATACAATCTTTATCACAAATAAACAACAATAAATGTCAAACTTGTCACAAAATTTAAATACAAAATTCACTAAGAACATTGAAAAATTTACCAATATAACCTAGAAAACAACAAACATTTCACTACAACTATTCATTCACTAAGTATTCAAGATAGCCATATAAAAATAATTAGAACATGTTTGTGTAATATTTTCATGCTCATTTAAACAAAATATTACAAAGGCTCATAACCACTTCAATAAGAAAATAATTTTGAAAAAAAAGAATAACACATTAGTAAAAAGAAGAAAAACTCTGCATAGTGAGGGGCGAATCCACTCGCTGGTATCTTGATCTGTAGCAAATAAAGTAGTTTTTTTGGCTGCAAGTGCTTCAACCTACTTAAGGCACACCAAACTCCAACCCCTTTAATCTCTTCAATCAAAGTTTTTATCTTCATCAAATGCTCACTTCCAAATTTTATTATATAATCATTTTATTATCCCGCTGATAACGCATTAGGTAATTGTGTTGACCCTAATTAGTTTAGTCAAACATATTTCATATGTTTTTATTTATTAAAGTAACTATATAATTTATTTATATTTTATAAATAAAAAAAATTAATATTTATTTATTTTTTTTTTATTTTATTTTTTGTATATTGACTTAGATTGAACATCCTTATTGCAAAATACATCTTTAAATTGTGGAATTTTCAATTATTACCCTTTATTAATGCAATGCACTACCATTCTTGTCATATTCAATACTTTTTATACCATTAATAATTACATTAAAAATAATAATTGAATATTTTATTCAAATTTTAATAAAAAAAAAAAAACATATGCATTTTTATTAAACTAATAATAGATTCAATGTTATTATTATTTTTTCAAATATAAATTAAAGGAGTTGTTTTTTAGTGGACTTTTGTAATTATCCATGAAGCTTGTGGTTTCAAAAAATTCCAACCGGATTTTAGAGGAAATTAGATCAGGAAAAATCCACTGGAAACTTCCAAAAAGTTTCACTAAAGACAACTCGTAAATTTAAAATTTTTAAAAATAAAACTATGTATTTTTATAAGCTAATAATTATCTTAAAATAATTTTTTATTGAATATTTTACTTCAAATTTTAAGAAATAAAATATATAATTCGTGATTTGGATAGACAACCTTGATTTGGAGGACTAATGTAGTTCAAATGTAAATGAAAGCATAACATATTATAGCTTTTTAAAGCTATGTTTGCATAAGTATTGAAATTAGGGCCTTGCTCTTTAATTGCACAGATGAGGACTTTACCAATCAATAAAATTGAAATTGATGGAATTCTAAACCTTAACACTAGTTTGAATTCAGTGTTTTTATTGTAATTTAACTGTATTTAAACTAAGTGACGGGAGTAACTACTATGTAGCGCTTGTTAAATATGAAATTAGGTTAATAACTCAAAATAATTAACTTCCCTTGTTTACACATTAATGTTTTGTTCCATAACTTGTGATTTGTTAAACTTGACTTCCCATGATTTTTAGTAGACAACTTATCAAGCCATTCCAAATTTTATTTGGATTTTATTTTTCGTATTCCATATTTGTTAAACTTGACTTCCCATGATTTTTAAGTAGGAAACTTATCAAAATGTGTACCAATGTAAACTAAACTTTGAATTTCATTTTTTCTCTCCTCAATTAAGATTCACAAAGAAAACATTCTTATCTTTGTGTTATGTTTTCTCTTAACGTTTTAACCTCTTCAACTATATTTTTAACAAATTCGTGGAAGATGATAGCTCTAGAACATAAGCCTTCAAAAGCCAGCATGCATAAAAATGTCATCTGGTTGTAATGACCCAACTCAAGCACTCAATTTTGTGCTTTATGGGAGCTGGTATATCATCCTCAAAGTTCAACTGTTGTAAACCCAATTTGAGTCCAATAGCATGGGAATTATGATAAGGGCAAGAATAGGTGGTTTGATGGGACATCTGGAATGAAATCGCTGATGTGTGGTCAATTGTGTGACCATTGGTCAACAAAAGATGGAGAAAGATGTCTATCATCATGCGGACATGAAAATGTTGTAGCTAGTCATCACTGACTTTTGTGATTATCATTTCTCACCGACAATCTCACTAACATTTTTATAAACATATCAATCCTTTTATCACACCAACTTTCATTCCTTCCAAATGCCTTTGGGTCTTTAGCCATTAACATGTTTCCTTATGTCTCAGGGAGACGATCTCTTAGCCAAACAAACACAATTTTATTGAACTTTAATGCAATTACGATGTGGTTAATTTTATTTCAAAAGGTGACCATTATGGTTAAATTAAATAAATTTAACAAGAGCCACGTGGTGGCAATGTCATTGCCTTTGCTTTTTGACATTGCACCACATAATTTGTTTTAAAGAAATATTTTAATTAATATTTTTAAAAATAATTTATTTAATAAAAATTTAATTAATAATTAGAATTATTTATTAATTATTCAATTTTAAGTCATAACATTTTCATTTTACAATATCTCACTAAAAGTGAGAAATATAGAAATAGTGAAAAACAAAAGGAATGTGAGAGGACTGGCGAACTTGTGGGAGAAAATACGCCCGAAGCTAGGGTTTTCAGAAGAAGCCTTGTGTTGGGCACCATGGAGGGGCGAGAGGGGGGGAGTTCCACTCCCTCCTACAAGCAGGCAGTCCCCAATCGCTTCAAGAAGCCACTGGAAGCTGAAACCGGAAGTTCAGGAAAAGGGAAACAAGAAAATAGAAGCTCACAGGAGCAGGAAGATAAGTAGGAAGAAGTTAGAAAAGAGAAGATAATAGAGGGAGACAGTCAAAAAACTGCTCACAAAAGTCGGACAGGGCCATGTAAACCTAGGGCAACCATCACAGCCAGAGTGGTGTTAAGTGATTTAGCGCTACATGCGCATAGGGAGCACATGGCTACTCATGCTGTGATATGTAAATTCATAGGGTTATGGCCTATGGAGAAAGCTTTAAATCCATGGATAAAGAATCATTGGAAGCCCAAGGGAGAAATAGATCTGCACCTTGGATCTAAGGGTTTCTTCACAGTTGTTTTTACAAACCTAGAGGATAAAGACAAGGTGTTTGAAGGAGGGCCATACTTCTATGCTGTTGTAGGCCTCTATATGGGGCCATGGGTGATGAATTTCTTTATGGAATGAGAGACATTCACGTTAGTTCCGGTATGGATAAGACTTTATTCCCTACCTCTAGATTATTGGCAACCAGAATCATTAAAAGCCATAGGCAATAAACTAATGCGTTTTTTAAAGATATCAGAGGCCACACTGCGAGGAAAATACAACTCCTTTGCCCGTATTTGCGTAGAAATGGACCTTTCTGGAGCACTACCGGATGAGATTATTCTAGAGGTCTATGATGAAGTATGGGTGCAGACGATGGACTACGAGCATGTTCCTTTCCAATGCCGAAAATGCCATGAACACGGGCACCTCTTCAGAGACTACCCTTTAAACAAAATCAAGAGCAGTGTTAAAGCTACCTCTGGGAAAGATACGAAAAGTTTTACCGAAGTGGGAGGTAGAGGTAGAGGAGGAAGAAAGTACCAGAAGAAATTCAATGAGGAAAAGTAGATTGGCATAAAAGATTCAAGATATTAGAAGAAGAAGATGGGAATGATAAAGAGAACCAGGAACTGGAAGGTAGCCATCCAGAGAAGGAAAAGGGGGACAACATGGATGATAGACCTAAAAATAGGCAACACAAGGAGGATCAGCCAAGCACTATGGAACTTGACAGGGACCAAGAGATGACCCCAAGCGAAGTGGGAACAGAGGATCATGAACTGCAGGATATCCTTGATAGGGAGCATCTCGATCTGGAAAAGTTCCTGGAGCAGGGACAAACCAAAGGAGTGGAGTCATTACCTCAAGATGAGTTTAACAGAGTGCAACAACTATTCCTCTGGAGAACTCAGGCAAAAATATCGAGGGTCAAAAGAAATCATGATAGTCAGGACAACGGAGGGGTTAAATCAATGGAGGAAACATTGGGACAAGCTCCCAAGCACCCAAGCAGAAAAAGAGGAAGAAAAAAACAGAATGAGTTGCTGATAGAATTTGGAAAACTCATGATTAACTCAGGTAAGATGAAATACCTTACAAGTTATTCATTTACAAATCTTTCTTAATTAAGCTTACAACTTGGAATATTAGAGGTCTAGGCAGTAAGAGGAAACAGAGAAATCTCAGTAATAGAATGAAAAATTAAAAACTAGACATGGTATTTATTCAGGAAACAAAATGTTCAATAGAAAAAATAAGAGAAATAGACAACAAATGGCTTATTAAGTATGAATATCTAGAAGTTAAAGCAGACAAAGCAACAAGGGGAATTCTCACACTTTGGAACCCTCTAAAATTTGGAATCCTAGATGCCGAAGCATCTAGGAACTATCTATCAATGGTCATTCAACCTTTGGGGGACAAGGAAGTTTATTTGATCACAAATGTTTATGGTCCACAAAATCCTGATGATAAACTCGGGCTCCTAGCCTCGTTGGAGGAGCTAAGAGAAAGACATCCGGGTATCCCCTGGATTCTGGGAGGGGACTTTAATATGATCAAATCTCCATCAGAAAAAAAAGGTGGAACTAGATCACTAGGCAGAGATTCCATAGCTTTTCAGAATTTCATAAACAACATGGGGCTAGTAGATACAGAGATAAGTAATGGTATCTTCACCTGGAATAATAAGAGGGGAGGAGCGGCTCAGGTGGCCTCTAAACTTGACAGATTCATTATTTCGGAGAACCTTCTTCTCACAGGCCCTAAATTATCAGCCATGATACTTCCTTTTGGAGGCTCAGATCACTGGCCTATTGAACTTGAAGCTTCATTTATAGGAACTCCAAGAAACAGGGCTTTCAGGTTTGAAAACATGTGGCTTACCCATTTGGACTTCTTCAGCAACATTGGAAAATGGTGGGTAGAAGATATGCAGATTCAGGGTACAAAGATGTTCCTTCTGCATAAGAGATTGAAATACATCAAACACAAACTTAAAGATTGGAATAAGAATGAGTTTGGCAATATCTTCGAAGCCAAAACAGTAGTTGAATGACAACTATAGGAAATCAACCAAATCATGATCGTAGATGGCTTCACTGAGGAGAGTAAAGGACAAGCGGATCATCTTTAATAGAAATGGGAGGGATTATGTATGCAAGAAGACATATTCTGGAAATAGAAATCAAGGGTACAATGGTTAAAAGAAGGAGACATGAATACAAGGTTTTTTCACAAATCCACCATGGAACATAGGGCTCAAAACAGGATTACGAAAATCAAAGACATTCAAGGAAAACAACTTAATACACACAAAGAAATAGAGGATGCTTTAGTCCAACATTTCCAAGGCATAGCAGACGAGCCTCCCATGGATAGAGCACAATTCATCAATGACTTTACAAAGCACATTCCCAAGCTAGTGAAGAGAGAAGACAATTTTAATCTGAATAGGCCAGTGAACGAAGAGGAGGTTAGTGAAGTTATTAAAGAAATTCAAAATGGGAAAGCTCCAGGTCTGGATTGTTTGAACGTGGACTTCTTCAAAGCTTTTTGGGATATAATCAAACAAGATATACTCAATGTGGTGGAGGAATCAAGGAAAAACAAAATTGTTTTGAAGGCGCTCAATACCTCTTTCCTATCCTTGATTCCAAAGCAGGATAATGCCATGACACCAGATAGATTTAAACCCATAGCATTATGCAATGTGGTGTACAAAATTATTTCCAAAATAATTGCAAACATGCTTAAGCCCCTTCTTCCTACTCTAGTGTCTGAGGAGAAAACGGGATATGTGGAAGGCACGCAAATTCTTAATAATATCATTCAAGCTCACGAGGTGGTTCACTGACTTAAGAGCAATAAGCAGGCAGGTATGATCATTCAGCTTGACCTAGAGAAGGCTTATGATAAGCTAAGTTGGGCATACATCAGAGCAGTTCTTGTAGCATTTGTCTTTGACCATAACTGGATAAGATGGGTGATGGCCTTTGTAACCACCTCAAGCTTTTCAATCCTATTTA
>APFE030977205.1:0-18601 GCA_000404065.3 Pinus taeda | reverse complement strand
ATAATTGGCAACAAGAACCCAAACTGGTAAAAGAAGAATTTGTCGATCTCAAGAATGATAGTGATGACAAAGGGTTACTCAGGGTAAATGATTTCTGGGAGTAGGATAGGAGTGATAGAAAATGGAGAATATGGAAGAATCTGGTATATAGTGATGAATCCCCATTAAAAACCTAGGCAGAAGCTATTATAGCCATCTTGGAACAGAGAAAGATTCTGATATCAACATCTTCAGACCAACTAAGATGGGTTAAAAACAATGAGGGCAACTTTAACCTCAAAGAGGCCAAGAGAATAGCCCTTGGGCTTGACTTCCCAAACCCTGATAAAGTATGGAACGACCTTTGGCAGAACCAAAGCTGGATGAAAATCAAATTTTTCATGTGGTTAGTGCAACATAAAAAAATTATGACTTGGGGAAACCTCGGGAAAAGAAGGGTAGCTAGTCCATCTAAATGCTTGCTATGTGAACTACAAGAAGAATCTATGGAGTACCTGCTCAACCTATGCTCATTCACCTCCACCCTATGGAATTGGGTGGCTTCAATCTTCAGTCAAACAAATAGGGTCATTGGCAGCATCACCATTACTTTGAGGAATTGGAGGGAAAATTTCTCTAAGAATGAAATAATAATTAAAGCTTGGGCTTTGATTCGAGGCTTTCTAATCTAGGATGTCTGGAAAGAATGCAACAATAGACTCTTCAAGAACAGATTTGGTACATCCCAAACGATCATGGCTCAGACTAGAAGGCAGATGAGAGAGACTGTAGGAACCCTCATAAAAAACCCTTATGATAACCCTCCTCAAGATCAGGAGGTGCAAATTCTTCTTCAACTGGAGCTAAAGGGGATTTTCCCCTAGGGTATAAACAAGTCTGTAAATCATATAACAGTTAATAAGGATTTCTAGCAACCTCCCCCTATTGGTTTTATGAAATGTAACATAGATGGAGCCTCAAAAGGAAACCCTGATATGGCTAGTTATGGAGGAGTCATAAGGGATGAAAAGGGATTCATAAAATCCATATTTTACTGTCACTTGGGGAAGGCCACTAATAACATGGCAGAGCTGATGGCCCTTGAGCAATGGCTTGAGATCTTGAGGGACTCAAATTTAAAGAATACCATTATTGAAGCAGATTTCGAGTTGATAATTAATTCGGTGAAGAAAATTTGCAATGGCTTAGCACCGGACAAATTATCGAGACATTGGCGGTTACTGCCAATTTATCAACGCATACAATCCCACTTGCAAACCATGAGAACCTTGAGTTTCTTTCATGTGCGCCGAACAACCAATAGATTAGCGGACATATTGGCAAATGAAGGAGTACTTTGCTCCAAGAGCTACATGAAATATGAATGGACAAGGACTCCCCATGGACAGTTGAGGGAGGAGTGTGACAGACAAGCGCACTTAGACAGGGAGCTCTATCAAAGCAGGGGAAATCAATTGGATGAAGAATGACGGGAATAGAGGAATTTTGGTCTACAGGAGGAAGTAGCTCTTGGTCTACACTAATAATGAAGGCCTTTGGTTTTTTTGGGTGGGTAAATGCAAACGGAACTACAAATACCTTGGGTTCTCGGGCGGGAAAACTTATGGAGGACAAGTCTTAGCACTAGCCCAAAGCACTGACACAAGTCTTATGCAGGACAAGTCTTCGCAGGTTAACGAATGGGCAGGTTGACGAATTAAAAGTAATCTTATGCATTTCGCGGAGCAAACAACAGGCCGGTTAACAACCCATATGGACCCGAAAATTATTTAGACTATGTCTTGATGAGGCTTCGGGTTCGCAACTAGTGTCAATTTCCATGCTAGTCACGCATTTCTTTCGGAATTGCTCGCATCTCGTGGATTTCGGGAAGATAAAAAGCCCGTGAGTTATCTCCCCAGGCGGACCCGATATGGCTTTAGAGACAATTCTGAAATCTTTTCGGGTCTGATTAGATTGTTAAAGGGTGAGCTAGATGAGTTCCGGAAATTACCCCTCGACCGTTAGATATTTGGAAACAGATCGCACGGTCGATGGTGGTTGGTAAAGTTTTGTGGGCCCTTAGACCGGTTTACGAGACTATGGCTCGGTTTCTAAGGTATTGTGGGGCCCGATTTTCTTGTGGGCCACAGTGCCGTGGGTTGTAAAATATTTTTGTAACTTTTTTATTCAGTGGAATAGAAGGACCTACTCTTGCTTAAGCAAAAAAAAAGGAGAAATATAGAAATAGTGGGAAATGTTTGAAGTTCAAGTCTTTCTAAATTTGCCCCACACAAATTCTTTATATTTTTTTAAAATTGCCTATGGAAAATTTCTAGAAAATTTGAGGACGTGCAAGGGCAATGAAGAACCCATTCTAGAAAAACACGTGTAATTTTATAAAAAGACACGTGTAATTGATCTTTACTAGAAATCTTATAATATTAGTTAACGTGGATGACAATATGGACAAGATTTTCGACTCCGCTTACATAAAACCCAAAACCATTTGAATCTATTCTTTCGATAATTTCAAATTTTTAATTAATAATTATAAATAGTATTTTAATCATAATTTTTTTCTTTGAAATAACATAATACAACTCTAATGTTTAATAGATTTAAATATGTTTGTAAACCAATCTTTAAAGAATTTGGAAGCCAAACCTTTCAAACAAAAACCTCTGCACCACATAGAACTCAGTGTGCGTGAGCCGACATTTTAATGCCGATACATTGACAACTGGAGACGATACCAAAGTAGAGATTGATTTGTGTCGAGAGATAAAAAAAGTTATGGTAATTATAAATTATTAAATCTTGATTAGAATGAATAATATAGTTTTAGTGCAGGTTCTATGTCATTGTAATGAACATTATGTCAACCAAGAAGTTTGAGTATGTTTTAAAAGTGGTCATTGATTAAATTTGGATTGAAGATATTAATTCGTCTTATAATTTTACTATGACATTAAGCACTGAAGCATTCTAATATTAATAATATTAAGGTTAACTTATATAATAACAATGTGAGGTTAATAATAATATATTAATACAACGATATTTATTTTTATACCATTTCGATTATCCATTCTTTTTATAAATATTAGCGTTATCATTATTAATTTTACATGTAATTCTTTGTGCAAAATGCCTTAGGGAATTAAATTAAATGAGATGTTTGGCATATTAGAGTAAAAGTTTCAAGATTTTATTGTCGAATGACATTCGTTTGGAGTGTGCACGAATCGATTGACTTGGAGGCCGATGTTTTGATATTAAAAGATTGCAAAAGTGTTTGGTAGAGGCATCATTATCCTTCTCAATGGCCATCTATATATATAGGCTTCACTCCATTTTCTACTTTCAAAGCACATTGTACGAATAATAGATTAGATGTTTATGTCAGTGTGTTTGGTAGTATAAAATGTTCATGTCATTCTCGAAGGTGTTCCAAGATGCTTATAACCCATGTGGTGTATGTGACTCTAGTTGGAGGACAATTTCCAGTATGTTGGTCAAAACAACCTCCATATTAGTAAAATGTTGCAAACCATAAAAGTTCAATGCAATGAATATATTAAATATCAACTTTCTTTTGATTAAACTGAATAAAAGTAGTTATGTTGGTTGGAGTAGTACGTATATGTTGATGATTTACATGCTCATATTTGTTTGTTGGTCATTGGGATTTGCCAAATCTCAATGATAACATTTGAGAGAAACATTCCCTATCTCGGTTTTATAGAGGTGGCACTCATCTTTAACAAGGAATTATCAAATTAAAGAAAATAAGGAAAAATACAAAAAGCAAGGGCCTGAGATAGGACTAGGTTTCAAATATTCATAATAATATAATACACATCAATATAGAGATAACTAAAGTTATCAATCATAAATTTCCAGCACAACTGTATTAAAGAGTTGCACATTTGGATAGACAAAAATAATTATGGAATGCAAATTTGGAAAAAACTTTAAAATATAATTGCATTCAAACTCATTAGGATGAAAAGTGTTACACCCTTGCAATCTCAAGCTTTAAACTCAAAGTTGAAATATTACACTAGACACGAACTCTTGAAAGTTATTTGCATGACTCTTTTTGAAAAAAATATACAAGTGTTTAAGTAAAAGTTTGTAACATCTGAGAAAGTTAAAAAATATTTGTCCATTTAAGGACAAGGATTGGACTCTTGCGAACCATATAGCAAGGAAAAGACTTAAAAGAGAAAAGAAATAACAATTGGGAATTCACCTTGATACTTGGAAAATTACACAGTCAAGAAGGTTGAAAGATTACTTAGTAAGAAGGAGAAAGGTAGGGGACCAAATTAGACAATTTATGTACATTGTTGGAAAAAAAACTCTTTCAATGTTAAAGGTTTCTCCAAATTTAAAATGATAGATGCAAGATGAAAAGCTAACCATCAGAATGGTAGATAAGTCAACTTGAAGTCATTAATTTTTTCTAATATATCTTTGAGACATTGTTCAATCTAATCCTCTAAAGGTGCAATAGTGACTTCCTGTTTTACTCAAACTTCAAGTCTCACATCTTCAATATCCTTTAAACCATAACCAACTTGATGTACTATATCATATTAGTCTTCTTTTTTGCTAACATAATAACCTAACCACTTTTCAATTTGCTCCTTGGGGAAATCAACAAGCTTGTTAAAGTCATTCCCCCATGTGATCCTTAGTACATCTGTATGCTCTGACGTTTGTTCTCGATTTAACAACATAACATCTGTGACTAAATTGGGGCCCTATAATTCCTTTGCCACCTCTATTAACTTAAAGAATATATCATTTTGTCCTATGACCACATTAGCCTAGGTCAATGCAGGTCAAGCTCCCAGACCTTCGGATCTCATAAATTCCAGATATTTGTAACATCTGGATCTAGAACAACACATAAATACCATTTTTCCAAATTTCCAGATCTTGAACTCCCAGACTCCATGCCACCTTCACCACCTAGGTGCCACCTAAGCTACCACATCAACCTCTTGGCACCTTTGTGCCACATCAACATGTCATGCTAGTATGCCACATCAATATTTCATGTCACCAACAACTATCCACACTACAATGTTAGCACTGACACATCACCATAACCCATCACATTGCCACATTGGAAATGACTATGTCACCTCCTCCCGACTCATTGTATAGCCTATGGTATTTCCACATGGATTCCATGTAACCTCCATGTGGTGCATCCAATTGGCATTCAAATATGAGTAATGTTTTTTGTTTTAGTCTTTCTTTATAAAAAAGTTCCAAATCCCATATCTCTGCACTCCCAGATGCCTTCAAATATCTTTATATCTGAAATGTCCTATCCCTTTTGATCTTTTGGATGCTCAAATATCTAAATATTTAGAGCATGTCATCCTTCCAAACTTAATCCCCTTTAGCACCTTTCCTACTATACCTCATTCACACCCCCCCATCTTATCCATGTTACCATGGGCTAGGCCCAAAACCTCCAATCCCCAATTTCCAAAATACAAGCTTCTGATAGGGGTTTCCCAACATGCTTCTAATGTCTGAAAATTCCCTTAAGGGATAAAACTTGCCTAGAAGAGTTATAATGATATAAAATTATTCACGAGCTTATAAATGCATCCAAATCTCTATTGAAAGCTAGGCAAATTCTTAAAACAATTCAAAGAAATGCCTAATGGCCTAGTCCACCCAACTGAGTGAGATTATCTCATTCCTTTAGTGTTGCAAACTTCATATTTCAAATTCCAAATACTTGCAAACAGAGAGGCAAGCCTTCTAGCCACTTCAAAAAAAAATTATAACCCTTCTAAGGCATATACACAAGAGGACCTTTTGGTCTTCTTATCCCAGACAAGGATACATTTCAGTTGTTCAATCACATAACTATCCAAATAGGGATACAACATGGTTGTTCAATCACATAGCTACCCAAATAGGGATACAACAAGGTTGTTCAATCCCACAATTGGCCTAATAAAGGACATCCATATTCTCTTAAAAGGGCATAGAATCCCACTTCAATTCTTGCAATAAGCTTTCCACCAATTTACTAGTTCATTAATGAACTCTTTAATATTTTACATCAGAAGTTTTGTCAAGACTCTTTCCTCTGAATCTTCACTTTAAAATTAAGACTATTACTCTTACATCTAGGTCCAAATAAATAATGGGACTCTCTACTCATAAACAATATATTCAAATCTACTTTGGTCTATCTAGAGCAGACTAATACCCCATGGTTATGATGCACTAAGAGTCTTTTACAACCAAACAACCATCTTGGTTGTACATGCGGCTGAGGGGATCTCTAACTTATCAGCCATAACATCTTACTAGCAAAAAATCCTATTACATCCATAAACATTACATAAAACTAAAACTAAAAATATCCCAATCCCATGCTCATAAGCATGAAAAAAACATCATAGAGCACATTGAAGATCAACAAGCAGGAATGTGAATATTACATAGCCATCACAACCAAATTTACCAATTCATGCCATGATCATGTATCACAAAGACCAAAATATATATTTAATGGAAAAATACATAAATATACCCAATTCGTCAAAGTTTAAGTCCACAAGGGCACTTATCTAATCGATATCAATAGCTTCTTGCAACTAATGAAGGGTGAGCCACTTTCCACATAACCATAATCTCAATTGTTTGTTTTATCCTTTATAGTTGGCCACCCGTGAGCCAAACCATGAATCCATGAGGGAAGTCTCTCACTCAACCATTACAGGATGGATTCATGAAGGCCATTCTCCTTCATCAAGTCAAACTCATCAAATTCTCTCAGAATCCCATTAAGCCCAGAGCATGCCTAATTTTTATGGGTAGTATCTCAATTGTTCTGCACAACAAACACCTAGAGGGAAAATATCTCTTTTAGGCTATCGATGGTGTAAGGATGAAGGCAATTATCTTTCATCCACATAGAAATCAATATATTATATTTCAGGATTTTGAGCCAAGGCTTGTTATTAAATCATAGTGTTGCCACAATGGGCTTACACAACACAAAGGAATTCATTCTTTGATCCACCAATTCCTTGGTGCTTCCCTTTTCTTAATTATTTTCATGATTAAATAATAGCTTATCAACAATTCCTGGCCCTCTAATCTGGTTAAGGACTTTAACTCTAACTTATCTCACCGAGTCAGGTGAATAAAAATTATACACAAGTTGTGCCTTAGAACCCTTATGTGTCTTTGTTTTCACTTCCATGGGTTTTTCTTTGCACAAGTTTCTCCGATTCACATGCACACAAACTTCTTTGTCTCTCACACACCACTCTTGATTTAGTTGCTTCCTTGAAATAAAACTTGTCCCAATAAAAATTAAGGTTATTGATTAATTACTTTAGTTAAACTAAAAAACTAACTTTATAACATACCTATCCTATCACACTTATCTTGTCTATCATTACATCAACTTATTTATCATTACTTATCTTATCAACCTATATACTCTAATCATTCCATTAACATACCATTTATACTCCTAATATACTCCATTACCATCTCTATACCTATTATCATGGCAAATGTATCCTAATGTACTAGTGACATGACTTTTCCATGAAAAAACAAAAGGAGAAAATTTACATTTCCTTATGATAAAGGTTACTATGTTTTATGCTTTTTTTAACACGGTTTTAAACACTCACTTCTCTACCACCTTTGAAGTTTGATTTCATGCTAATTGTATATCACCTCGAACCTCTACCTTTTGACCTTCATTTGGACGAAACAAAAACCTAAGTGACTTATATGTGTTTTTGACCACATGGGAAAAGTAAATGAGAGTAAGGGAAACACTCACAAAGATAAAGAAAATTAGAATACACAACACTCAATGTATGTTATGCTCAAACACATTAAGAGGAGATGAAAATGTATTAGTTCTTCAGGGATGTTTTGAAGTGAAAATTACAAAGATTTCAAACTTTGAGATTACATGAATTTCCAACTATAACCCATATAAATTAAGGTTGGCAAGATATATTCATATGGTTGGAACCCATAATTAGTTGTGGTAGCTTATGATTGAAACAATTTGAAGAAACGAATATGTCTATAATATTGGTTGAAACACAATATTGTTGAAGTTTGTGGTAGTTTCGAAAGATCTTATGCATAAGCTTGGTGTCTTCACATGTGGAATATGATTTATTGTCTCTTTAGATGATTTCTTGGTGGAGTACGTGATTTATGTCTTCTTTCATAACTTTAATTTAGGAAAATTACAATAATTAAAGTCAATTAATTATTGTGGACTATTAAGTCATTTTCTAAAGATAAATAATTTAATTATTTAAGTGACTTAGAAATAATCTCAACCGTTTATTTCCAAGATCTTCTATAATGGATATGAGGGTTAGGGATTTAGACTTATTGAAGATTATTAAAAGGAAACTAGTGAAGACGTGAATATATTGTAATATACCCCTAATAATAATATAATAAATCAAATAATATTAACATATAAGTAAATAATAATAATAAAAAATAAAAAATAAGAATAGTAAAATAATAATAAATAATAGAGAGAATAATAATAATAACAATACAACTAAAGTTTCTAATAAATATATATAATAAAGTAAACTATAAAAATAGTAAGTATAAGTAAAATTAACAAAAAGTAAAAAGGAATAAAATAAGAAAGTTTAAATTAAGTAAAACTTAAAATAAAGATATAAAAGTAGGCATGTTGACACATGAAATGTGTGCACGCAGATTTCCTTTCCATTTTTGGAACCGTTTGGTTTATTTAATGGGCGATGAGGAGGATGAGATTCATCCATTCTCTTGGGAGAAAAATGTTGTGAGACAAAGGATTCCCTGGCAATAGTACGTTGATTGAGGGCTCGGGGATGGCTAGCTTTAGAAAGATTATGTGCAACCGAGCTTACAGTTGGGTGGAGAGTCATCCCCAAAACTTTGTTGTGGTTAGTGGGATTCAAATAATGTTCAATCCGAAATCACAAGAAAGACTATCGTTACTACAAGTAAATCATCTTTACTCATATTTTTCAAAAACTATATGCTAATTAGTTGAATAATTTACATGTTGATTATCAAACACTTTAATTGCATATTATAATTGTGAGTCGTTACATATGACAGCCAAATTCTAACTCTATTGGAATTTTGGGTTTTTATATTCTCACTAAAAATAATTATTACTAATATTTTTTATTATTACAAAAATAATTAATATATATAATTTAATAAAATAGTATTATGAATTAAATAAGATATATTTTTTATTTAAATAAAATAGTATAAGTATAGGAATTACAAACAAATAAGGAGAAAAAAAAAAACATTGAAGAGTTTTTTTTAAACAATATTCTTTTATATTTTCTATTAATATAGAAATAATGTGTATTTTGTCTATGAGTTGGATTTTTCCTCTTTTTTCTATACATAATTGCTTTTCTATTAATCCATTTGATTGATGGAAAAATGAAATAATTTATGGTAAATGTAAAAGAGTAAAAAATTATTTTTTAAATATCATAAATTATTAATGAAAAATTACACTGAAGTGAAAATGGTATAAAATATAATTTAAAAAGATGGAAACTTTTGTTATTTTAAAGTGTTATATTTAATATCATTCATTATCTTTACAAACTTTGTATTTGAATTTTGATTGAGAAAACTGGTTGCAATTATAGGATCATATTTTCCCCAAACTTTTCTCCCCAAAGCAAAGCAATTTCATATTCCTTACATCAACTACCCTATGTGACCGTCCACCACTTTGCAGAACCAATCGATATGGACTGTCTGGAACCAATCAATTTTTTTTTAATTGTATTTAATTTTGTTATTATTTTACGTTAAACCATATGAAAAAATAAAATTAATATATATATTTTAATTAATAAATAATTATTATACACGAGACAAAGAGATATATTGAGATTCGAAAATATATATTTGGAAAGTGTTAATATTATAGAAATGTATGAAAAATTATTTAAAAATGTATAAAGTAAATTTTACTTCTTAACAATTTTAAATTTCTCTTTTCTCTTTGAGTAATATGTCATTTAAACAATATTTTAATTAAGTATATATTCTTAATAAACATTAAAGATTAATACGTATATATTATTAATAAACATTAAAAGTTAAGGGAATATAGTTGTAATGTAATGTGATTGGAAATAGATTGATATTTGGTATAGGTAATTAGTTTAATAAATATTGTATTTTGATGTGTAAGGGAGGGACGCCATTACCTGTGTGCCTTCCCCTCCACCTCACCTAAACTCATATGGACATCGCCATTGCATGTACGACACCTGCCTGACGTAGACTGTCATGTGTTGTGGTGGGTATCAAAGTTTGAAAACTGGTTTTTTGACTTGACGCCCGATTGTTTTCGCCTGTTCGCCGCGATGTGTGCTCTACTCCTTATTTTTCTATTTGGGTCCTGTGTTTGGGCGAAGCCCTCCGTCGACGATGGCGCGGGACGGCTCCATTACCTGTGCATACCATCTGCCATTGTTGCGTTGTTGTTCGCCATTGTTTGCTTGCATGCGTCCATTAACCGAACAAGGTTTCTGTTGGAGTTGTTTCATTTCGCCTGCAATGGTTGTTCATTCTAGACCGCCAGAGGTTTAGGGTGTCCTTGGTAGTTGTTTCATGAGCTCGACCTGTTGTTTGGGGAGGAGCCACTACCGATTTCAGCCAGTTCGAGGTCAAAGGTAATTTTACATGTAATTTCAATTATTTTTGGTTTTTTTGTTTCTACATTGGCTAATTCTCAACTTGTTGCAGGTCTGGCGAGCTCTGGACATGGAAGACGCGTCGACCTGCCTTCTATCCGGTAAGATTTTATCCTACCAACCATTAAACATTGTGTTTTTCAACACTTCACCTTCACCTTTTGTGTTTTTCAACACCTCACCTTCTATTGGAATTTTTGTTTATTTTGCTCTTGGAGTTTCAGGTAGGTTTAGGGTTTTGCAGGTTAGGGGTTTTGAGGGTTTAGGGTTTTGCAGGTTAGGGGTTTTGAGGGTTTAGGGTTTTTCAAGTTTGGGGGTTTGAGGGTTTAGGGTTTTGCAGGTTTGGGGTTTTGCCGGTTTAGGGTTTTGAAGGTTTGGCTCATGAAAGTTTTGAGATCTATTTTACAAGCATATTCTAACTAGTACAGTTGTTTGTAATGGGTTGGGGTAATTTGTTGTTCTGAGATCTGTTTTACCAGTATATAGGATTTTAAACTAGAAGAATTCAAGATGGTCAGTGTTATCAGAGGCTTTTTGTTATGTGGTAAGTTTCATTTCAAGGTCTGTTAGTTGTTATTGCACTGTTTGAAATTAAGTTGTTTTTCGTTCTCACAACTAAAAAGGATTTTATAATTTGAAATATTTATGTTGTCTTCCTATTATAATTGCAAGTATCATGGATATATTATGAAGTTATTACAATTAAAACATTTTCTTTTTGCATATCATAATATTGTTTTAAACTTTTTTGCAGTAATATTCCAATGACTTAGTTTATTTGTAGTGTTAATGCTTTGAAGACTAACAATCATATATATATATAGATATACTTAGTTTGTGAGACACATTGCAGACAAGACAATTCTCTATGAGATCAATGAATATCGAAAGAGGACAACTTATGATAAACCATAAAAGATAACAAAATAAAACTAAAGCACTCGTTGGTCTCTTTTCCTGGTGTGACATTAAGGATTCTATGGTGGCACCATGGCAACATGATTGAAAGAAGACTACTAGAAAACACGATACAGTAAAACTCACACATTGGCTTGTTTCTTATGTTAAATGGAGATAGTTATTTTTCGTATTTGTTAAAATAAAGATCACACATTGGTTTCTTCTATTAAATAGACTTTGGTAATTTGCATTTTTGTTTTTACATGTGTAGATAAACAAAAAATAGCTTAAACTTTGGTCGGTCTCTTATCTTAATTAGATAACAGGGGTTTTGTAGAACAACACTGTGGCAACATGGATGAAAGGAACAAACTATAGTAAAATAGAATACACATCAAACATTGGTTGATTTCTTAGGTTAATTTTTTCAAGTAATTTGTTTTGATGTATATTATCCAGAAACTATATATAATATAGATTATTAATTTAAGTCTATAATAAGCATGGTTGATATTCTAAGCTTATATATATATATATATATTATATATATATATATATATATATATATATATTATATATATATATATATATATATATATATATATATATTATATATATATATATATAAAGCATTTTAAAATAGTGGATATTGATATTAGTGGAGTAAGTAAAATATATTTATGATTGATTCCATTTGTAACATTGATATCCTATTTTCAAGTACAAAATATCCTACTCTAAGTCATTAGAATCAATATTTTTTTTATAACTATTAAAAGAACACTTAACATAATACGTTGATTCACTTACCGTAACCATCAACCACTCAGTCAGAGCATGTTTTGAATATCCTTCCCGTGTCAGGGAAATCAAGTGAATGTATCAAGGGAAATCAGTTACAATTGGAGCATCCAGAAAATGTATCAACTCCCATACACAACTCTTTGGTTTGCAAAAATGTAAGAAGATTTTCCCAATCACGAAAAAAAAAAAAATATTGTAAGATAGGCAGGTCATTACTTGATAGGGGAGGTGTTTGACTGTCAATCCACACCTGAACATGGCACAGGCCTGATCAAGAAGCCATGTATCTCAATAGGAGAGCAGTCCAATAACGAAAGGCAGGTTAGGACTTGATCCTTGTTTGGTTTTTTAACCAGCCCAAATTATATTTCTTCCACTGCAATAAATAGGCAGGTCAGGACTTGATCCTTGTTTAGATTCTTAACCAGGACAAATTATATTTCTTCCACTGTAATATATAGTCTTTCAGTGTTATTAATCAAATTTTTATTAACATTTGTGATTAAGGACTATTGCACATCACTAGATGAATATTACTTGCTTGATCTTGGAATTTTAAATCTGTTCATGTTATGGAAACCATGGTTGCATGCTATGAGTTTCTTATAGCTAAATCTTAACTATGAATATTGAGTGAGGGGAGGTGTTTGACTGCCAATCCACAACTGAACATGGCACAGGCCTGATCAAGAAGCCATGTATCTCAATAGGAGAGCAATCCAATAACGAAAGGCAGGTTAGGACTTGATCCTTGTTTGGTTTTTTAACCAACCCAGATTATATCTCTTCCATTGCAATAGATAGGCAGGTCAGGACTTGATCCTTGTTTAGATTCTTAACCAGGACAAATTATATTTCTTCCACTGTAATAAATAGTCTTTTAGTGTTATTAATCAATTTTTTATAACCATTTGTGCTTAGCTCGCAAACAAAACTGCTTTACAACCAACCAAGCTGCTGTTGGATTTTCAATGTAGTGAATGCATAGAACCATAATGTTGTTATCATTTCAAAGCAATAAAACAACCTAGGTTGTAAGCCAAAATGTTTTTGTGACAAGAAAAAGATACAATCCATCCAAAACCCACATCATAATGTGGTTACAACCAAAAACATATGACACCCCTATTCTTTATGGCCCTGAGAATATTGAGTGCCAAAACTCCCCGAGTTACCTTCTTCAGCCAGGTAGGTTGGCCTACCTATCAAGGGTTGATTAGGAAATAGTTGATTGCTGCCATTTGATTGAGTCCAATTTGCAGCTTCAAACCATGGAGGTATTGAGTACCCATACCTCACATTTTCACTACTGACCCCTGCATTAAGTGGAGGTTTGTAATGAGCATACATAGAGTTGACACCAACTCTGGTAGGAATAAGGCAAGTGGGTAAACCCTCAGTTTGATAGTGAGGCACTTGAATGTTTATGAGATCTTGGAATAATGGTGTATTATATGCAATGGAGTCCAATGAGTTTGAAATAATCCTGTTTTCAGCAGTTATTCTTGTACATTGTCAACCATATTGATCATCCCTTGTGCCTTTTCAAGCATTTGTTGTGCCTTTCTTGATTCCTTTTCTTGTCTTTCCATTTGTTTTTGTTGGTCCTTAACTTGCCTTGGTTTATCTCTTTCAATCCTTTCATCTGCTCGATGTTGCACTGCAACAATCCTTGTTGCCTTCTTCTCCTTGACTAGATCCTTCTTTTTCTGATTTAATTCTTGCATTTCAAATTTCTTCAGACTCAACTAATAGGTTTATATAGTCCTCTGACGTGAGTAACTATGAGCTTCAACCCAAACGAAGACTACCCAGTGCACCTTGCTTTTTTTTCATTGATACTCTCTCTATTGGTAGCTTTAGGAACCAGCCAAGTATCTTCTCCACCCCTCCCACCTGCATGTCATTGCTTGGTACTTCCCTTTCAGTATCTGATGGAACTAATTGAACTATATCATTATCTTCATTTGATGCCTCATTATGTGCTTCATCTTCTTCCATTGGTCTATTGTCCACAAAAAAATGAACAATTTCACTGTTCAATTCTGCTGGTTGTGAGGACATGTTCATGCTTTGTTCATTGGTTGCTGAGACACTATGTGCATTCATATTAATCATTGCTTCTGCCAGCCATGAAGGTGGGGTTACTTGGCTTGGTAATGTCAATTGGTCATTGTCAACTGCATGTTCAACAATGTCATTAATAATATTAGCAACAGGAGTTTCATGTTCTTGAAGTGGTGGAACGATCTCCATGTTACTGTAAATTTGTTCATGGTTATACTGTGTTTCACATACAGTTTCATTATCTTCATCATTTAAGTGTCCTTGAGAGAGGGAAATCATATTACCAGCTACAACAACATCATCTTGGTCATCTACTTCTTCCCCTTCAACACCTGTTTGGGCATTCCCTGCTTCCTGACCATCCACATGAAACACTTGGCTACAACCAGTATCATGCATAAGAGCATCATAGTTCAGTGGCCAGATTCCTATCCTCCTAAAGCCAACCTTGATATTTGATGGTGTCAAAGCCCTTTTAAAAGCTTTACTTGCAAGCTCTGCTAGCTCGAACCTTTTCACCTCAACCCCTGGATTTTTTGCCATCCATGCAGCGCGCTCTGACCTGAAATAGTTATTGAAAGGGCCAAACGCACTAACATCAAGGGGTTGCAGTCTGTGAGTGGTATGAGCGGGCAATGTCAACAAGTCGATGCCTAAATTGTTTGTACAACCATGTGGCTCCCATGGCCATATAATATCAATAGGTCTCTGTTATTAGGCGAGACGCCACCTGGTACCGATGCAGCAAAGTGAAAAAGCCAACTTAAAAACAGTTCTTTAGTCATCCATGCATGGGAATATGCAACAATGCATGCACCTGGTTCACAGTTCTATATATAGTTTTTCAGTTGATTTTTACCTTTGAATAGATAAAATCCTGGTATTGAAGTACCAATTGGATTGACACAACATAAAATAGTTATCCACTCCCTACTCTTAGGCAAAATCTTTGGCACATTTCAGCTCCCTCTCTTGGCAATTACTTGCACACCACAATTCCTCCCTGCCTGTAAACCTGTTTCATCACAGTTCCATATATGGTCTGCTCCATAAGAATGTTTATCGTAAGCACTAGAAAGTGTGTCATATAAATTTTGCACAACTGCAGGGTGCAAATTTAATGCTCTGTCTCTGTCAAGGTCCTCAGCAGTATGCAATACAAGTTCTGGATGCCTTTTTTAAAACCCAAACCACCATGATTTACCAGGAAACCCATCTTTGAATGGGTTTGGCCTCCCTTGACAGATTTGAGCCACTGTGGATTTGAGTTGTATCAACTCTAGCCCATGTCCCAATTGGGCCATCTCTTTACACCACTCAACCACCTCGGCCTCCTCCTCCTCAGTCATAACTGTAAGAGGCCCTCAACGTTTTGTATGAGTCAGTCCATTTATCCAATAATGTATTGATGAGGGAGGAATACCATGTTTTTTTGCAGATGCCCGAACTGAGTATCCATTAAACTCTATGTTGTCAATTGCAACTAACATTTGTTCTTTTGTCCATCCTCTTATAGCACTGATATTTTTAGTTGAACTTTCCCCTTGTGTTGGGTTGTGTTATATTCTTTCCACGACTAGCCCACATAGTTAACTGGGGGGTTAGGAGGGGGGCAGAGCCTCTACTTGTTGCGACGATTGCGTAGCAGGGGGAGTCACAAGGGGTTTGAGGTGTACCCATAACCCCACTTTATGGGGTTCGGGGCAGCGCCCCATAAAATTTTGGTTTTGGACCCTATGTTAGGTTGGGTGGACCCACCTATGGTTTTGTGCATGATTTTCGCACATGTTTTTGGACGCGATGGTTGTCGGTCCATGGTATTGGACGTGATGGTTTTAAATCCATGGTATTGGATGCTTCAACATGTATAAATATATATTATAACATTGAAAGGAATATAATGAAAAATCAAGCTGGTAGTCCTGGTTTTGGGATCCAGGGGAAATCTATGTGTATATGTGTTATGCTCTCGCATTTTTATTTTATGTGTTTTAGAATTTGTATGCAGGTAATTTCTGTACGGGTTTAAAACCTACATTTGATATTAGAGCTATTTTGGCTTCAAGGGGACGCCTTTGTTGCTGAGGGGTTTCGCTCGGGCCTTGTGGTAGACCCTGTTCAGTGGGAGATATGTGAGATCAATTCTGGTGGTAAAAGAAGATGGCGAGCAGTGGAAAGATAGATATCGAGAAATTTAATGGTCAAAGTTTTGAGTTGTGGAAACTCAAGATGGAGGATCTGTTGGTGGATAAAGATTAGTGGATCGTGGTAGATCCGGGTATTAAACCAACGTGAGTGTTTGATGAAGAATGGAACTAGTTGGATCGGAAGGCAAAAAGCACAATACGATTGTGTGTCTCAAATTCAGTATTGCTGAATGTATCAGGGGAAGCTACAATGAAGGCTTTGTGGGACAAGTTAAGGACTTTTTACCAATCTAAGTCTCTGGTGAATAAATTGTTCTTGCGGAAAAAGCTGTATAACCTGAGGATGAAAGATGGAGACTCGATGATAGAGCATCTGAGCACATTTAATATTGTGGTAAGTCAGTTAGCATATGTTGATATTAAAATTTCAGATGAAGATAAGTGCATCAATTTGTTGTGTTCTCTACCAGATTCATGGGATAGTTTGGTTATTGTAATAGGTAGCAATGCAAATACCTTGCAGTTTGATGAAATAGTCTCAGCCTTGCTAATGGAGGAGATGAGACGGAAAAATATGGAGAGCCAGAATGGTGATACCTTGTTTGTATGAGGATGGTCCTAGAACAGAAACAAAAATAAGTCATCGAGTGGGAGATCTAAATCTAGAGGGAGATCTAAGTCTCCAGGAAAACCTGTAAAGGTGGTGTGCTGGAAATGCGGAAAGGAAGGGCACTTCAAAGGGGACTGTAAATCTAAAGCTCTTGATAAAGGAAAGGGATCTGATGATGCTCCTTCTGTGGAGGTGAAAACCACCTCAGATGAAGGTGGGGATGTGTATTTGGCTTCTTCAAGTACACGTGTAGATCATGAGGCATGGTTGATTGACTCAGGTGCATCCTTTCACTTCACTCCCCATAGAGAGTGGTTATGCGAGTATGAGAAATACGATGGTGGTGATCTCTTCTTAGGAGATGACAGGAAGGTTAGAATCATTGGTTGCGGAAAAGTAAAGTTGAAGTTGCAAGGTGGAAGGGTTATAACCCTTCCGGGTGTTCTGCATATTCCTGCATTGGCCATAAATCTGATTTCTGTAAGCAAGTTGGATGATGCAGGTGTCAAGACAATGTTCGAGAAGGATACCTGCAAGATGGTTCGAGGAGCACTGGTATTGATGCGGGGAGTTCGGATTGGAACTCTGTACAAGCTGCAAGGTAGCACTGTTGTTGACAAGTGCAATAGTTCTATGGTTCCTGAAAATGGAGCAGAAAATCTAGTGGTCTCTGGAGAGAAGACCATGTTGTGGCATCAAAGGCTTGGACATATTGGAGAGAAGGGCCTTCGAATACTTCATGGTAAAGGTATGGTAGAAGGTTATGAGTAATAGCTCTCTGGATTTTGATTTCTGTCAAAATTGTGTATATGGGAAGCAGAATCAGGTGAGTTTCCCCTCTAGTGGTAAGAGGACGAACCAGATATTTAGAATGTTGTGCACTCATGTGTGTTTGACCTGTGAAAGTTCCATCACTGGTAGTCTGTGTACTTATGTAGAATTTATGATGACTTCTCATAGGTGAATACCATGATTATTCATTAGAAGAAATCTGAAGTCTTGACAGGTTTAAAGAATTTAAGGCTCTGGTGGAAAATCAGACAGAGAAGAAGATAAAGGTATTGAGGACAGATAATGGTGGAGAATTCTGCAGCAAGGAATTTGAAGAATTCTGTAAGAGGTGTGGTATAGCACGGCAGAAGACTACTCCATATACACCTCAGCAAAATGGAGTCGCAGAAAGAATGAACAAGACGTTGATGGAAAGGGCAAGAAGCATGCTCAGTGGTGCCGGGTTAGGACACGAATTCTGGGCAGAGGCGGTGGATACTGCATGTTACTTGGTCAACAGGTCACCTTCATCAGTGTTGGAGGATAAGACT
>APFE030977203.1:10989-25974 GCA_000404065.3 Pinus taeda | reverse complement strand
ACCATGTCTTCTCCTTAATAAATGTGAGGGTACATTGGGTAATGTGAAATGAATACATACATTTTGAAATAATGGAAGGAGACCAAATTCTACCCAATATTCAATTTGAGAAGGTAAGTGGAGAATTTAAATAATGGAAATCATGAATTTTATATTAGACCTATATTTCTCAATATTTTTAGATAATGTAAACATTAACAAAATTTGTAGGATAAGATTTAAGTGGGGCATTACAGGTCTATGTATACCCAACCCGCATATATGTCTTAAAACACTTTAAAAAAATAAATCTCCTTAATTTTTGGCAGAGATCACAGGTTTTACCTGTTGATTACCTATTAGTGCATGTGGACCAAATGTTCCCAACGAATTCCCAACTCAAAAACTACTTTGGGAGAAGTATAAAAAGGCTTCAATGGGAAGGCCTAAGGAGGAGAGAGGAGAGAGAAAAAATACTCTGTTGAGATTATCCCTTATCAGGTCTGAAGATCCTTGTGCTTCCAGCACTTCCCCCATTACAGGAAATCCTTATTTCCTTGAGTTATGATGTCTTTCCATTAGTTGAGATATCCTTGAGTGAGCCATGGAAGGAGCTTGTTGAAGGCTTGAGATTAGACGAATCTGGAGGACGGTTCCGCTGGAGCCTGCGAAAGGAAGATTTAGGTGAAATCATTCCTTTTTGTATTTTAGTTATCTATAATAAAAGAAACATTTGTCTTGTTCCTTATATTAATCTTCTTCATGCTTATGATATCAATGTTATGATTTACATATGAGTGGTTGTTTCAATTGTATAACTAACTACTTTTCAATATGCTATGAATTTGATTTCCTTATGATGCCTGGTCCATATACTGCTATGCTTTCTTGAATTGATTGTTTTGCAGGTTGAAGGATCGAAAGGAACTCCAAGAGGGTTTGGACCCTGGCTGGATCTCCCCAAATGAAGGACCCCCAAGTGCACCTCTCTTCATGTAGTTTGTTTATATTAGTATCATGGCTATGTGGAATGCTTGTTTTTCTTTATAGATAACCCCTGATCTGCTAGGGTATTGACCCAAGACCCTAGGGGACTTTGTCCCTTAACACTTTTCAATATAGATTTGTTTTTTTCCTTATGTACAAAATATCACCTATCCATAGCTTTTCTAAAACTATGAATCATCAATTCTAAAACTCATAAAATATACCAACTTGGAAAATACAATTTATTTAAATCGAAGAATATAAACTCTTCTAAAAATTAAAGACCCCATCTTCAAGTTTTTTCATATCGAGCACTTAATGTCTTCGAAGCTCTAATTCTCCTGCATCAGACTCCCAAGGTAGAAAAATCTCATGACCTCATGGTCATGTGTGATCAATTTCTAAATCCTCTAGGATCCCAAACTTTAGTTTTTAATTTGTCTTCCACTTCATTATGTTGCTCTCCACTTCTTCAGTTGTTGATGCCTTTGTCTCTCCAGGTTTCCAAACTTTAAATTGTAGCCTTCCTTTGATTTGGTTGACGTATACTTGCGCACTCAACTGTACCATATTTCTAACAATCTTCTTCCTTTTATAGTACCTTTGTCTGGACACTCTCTTCATCAACATCCATATCACATTAATTTATTCATCCCAATTTATTCTTGGTTGTTGAAATCTTCTGTTGTCAACTTCCATTTTTTGCATGCTCTCTTCCTTCATACTACTATTGTATGGCACTCTAATATGTTGCTCTAAATCGGCTTGAAATATGCCTGCAACCTCTACACATTCACTAAATTTGAATGTTTTACTCAAGGTTTAATGTTATCTTTAGGAAATATATTGGATTTTTTTCTATAATTATCTCTTCATGTTCATCTTCAATTTATATGCTTGCATTCACATAAAATTCATTAGTTTCATAAATATGAGAATTGTAGGTTTTAACCCCGTACAAAAATTACTTGCATACGAATTCCAAAATAGAAAATAAACAATGGCGAGAGCATAAAACATAAAATATAAAACAGATATACACAAATATTTCCCCTGGATCCCAAAACTGAGGCTACCAGATTGATTTTTCATTATATACCTTTCAATGTTACAATACATGTATATACATGTTGAAGCATCCATAAACCCCAATCCATTAACCATGGATTAGAACATAACCATCATTCCCTTGACAAGATCTACAAAATACCATGGATAGAAAACCATCATGCCAAAAACCATGTGCAAAATCCATGCACAAAACCATAGGTAGGTCGGCCCACCTAATATAGGGTCCAAAATAAAATTCTTGGGGCGCTACCCCAAACCCCATGCAGGGGGGCACACAGGGGAGCTACCGCCCCCTTGCATACCTCCCTACTGCACCCAGCGCAACGTACATGGGGGACTTTTGCCTCCCCCCCCCCTGTGTGTGGGGTAGTCATGGAAATAATATAACACACACCCAACATTCTCCCACTTGTTGAATTCTTTCCACGGAGGGCCAAAGGAGAGCTTAGTCATTTGTCTAGCCCTACAATTCCTATTGTTTCTCCACACCATGAGAACTTCTCAATGCTCACAGACTTTTTCAATGCATCTGTAGTATTCTTCAAAGTTTCCACCTTTACCAGCAACACCTTTTTATCCTCAACCATATCCCTCACAAAGTGATACTAGACATCAATGTGCTTTGGCTTTGAATGATAAGTAGGGTCCTTTGCCAAGAAAAATACACTTTGGTTGTCACAGTCTATCCTTATAACTCGTTGTACTAACCCCATACTTGAACACAATATTTGCAACCAAACTACTTCCTTGCTTGCATGAGTGGTTGCCATGTATTCTACCTTTGTAGTTGAAAATGTCACTACATAATGTCTTTTACTCATCCAACTAACTACACCTCTAAATAGGTTAAACACATACCCACTTGTAGATCTTCTCTGATCCAGATCTCTAGCCCAATCTGCATCAACAAAGCCATGTATGTCCAAAACTCTGTCCAGTCCTTGTCTTCCTTGGTAGAACAAACCATAATCACTAATTCCATGCAAATACCTGAAAACTCACTTAATTGTTGTCCAATGCTCCTTCCCTGGTTTTGACTTAATCATGCTCAATACTCCCACTGCATGTGCAATGTCTTGTTCAGTACAAACCATTGCATACATTAGGCTACCGATTGCACTTTCGTATGGAACACGGGACATGTCCTCTCCCTCTTCTTGTGTCTTGGGACACTATTCAACAGATAAATTTACACCTACAAGAATAGGAACCTTCACCGGTTTACTATCCTGCATTTTAAACCTCTACATATTGTCTCGACATACTTCCTCTAGTTTAACCAAAGCTTCCTCTTTTACCAATCTCATTTGATTTCCATGCCCAAAATATAGTTCACAGCACCAAGATATTTCAAGTTAAATTTGGAGGAAAATTGGGTCTTTAATTCCTAGATAATTTATTTGTTATTTCTAATTAGCAACATATCATCCACATACAATACAAAATAAATAACACGGTCACCAATTAATTTAAAATAAACACAATGATATTCTTTTCTTCTAGTGAAGACAAGTCCTAGTATATATGTATCAAATTTCTGATACCACATCCTTGGTGAATGTTTTAACCCATACAGAGACTTTTTTAACTTGCATACCAGTTCTTTCTTACCCTTCACCGCAAAGACTTTAGGTTGCTTTATGTAGATCTCTTCTTTGAGATCCCCATGAAGAAATTTTGTCTTCACATCCATCTGTTCTACCACAAAATCAAAAGTAGTAGCAACAGGTAAAAGTAATCTAATAGAAGTTGCCTTGGCACAGGAGAAAAAAATATCACCAAAATCAATTCTCGGCACCTAGGAATAACTTTTTGCTACCAATCGAGATTTTTATTTCTCCACCTTGCCTTTTGTATTCATCTTCTTCTTAAACACCCATTTATTGCTAATGGGTTTCCTTCCAGCCGATAACTCCACTAGATCCCAAGCCTCATTTTTGTGCAAAGATGCCATTTCATCAACCATGGCCTCTTTCAAGAGTTTGCCATCCTCTAAATCTAATGCTTCCCTCGGAGTTCTGGGATCATCATCAGTAACAGTTAAAGCAAAATTTGAACAAAAATCACATGGACTATACCTTTCTGGCTGCCTTCTTTCTCGAACTAATATTCTCATGATTGGAGTTTGTGCTCTTCATCTTTTGATTGCTCTTCTGTTGTAGAGTCTGATTCTTCCTCCTTTAGCTCAAGCTCTATATTCTCATGTTCCTTTGGTAGGGCTTCATGTTTAATAACATATTTCACCTCTCTAAACGCCACATCTCGTTTGTACACAACCTTCCTTGTTTTTGGGTTCCAAAGCTTATAACGTTTTAAACCATCCTTATACCCAATAAAGATGCACCTTTTAGATTTACTATCCAACTTTGTTCTTTTCTCCTTTGGAACATGTACATATGCATCACATCCAAATACCCTCAGATGTGAAATAGAGGGTTTCTTACCAATCCATACCTCTTGTGGAATATTATCCTCCAACACTGATGAATGTGATCTGTTGACTAGGTAACATGCAGTCTCCACAGCCTCTACCCAGAATTCCTATCCAAACTTGGCACCACTAAGCATGCTTCTCCTTTTCCATCAACATCTTGTTCATTCTTTCTGCAACAACATTGTATTGAGGTGTGTATGGATTAGTCTTCTATCATGCTATACCACACTTCTTATAGAACTCTCCAAATTCCTTTTTGCAAAATCATCCACTGTTATCTGTCCTCAACACCTTTATCCTCTTCTCTGTCTAGTTTTCCACCAAAGCCTTAAATTCTTTATACATATCAAAGACTTAAGATTTATTCTTGAGGAAATATATCCATGTATTCCTTGAGAAGTCATTTATAAATGATACATAGTACAGAGACTTACCCAGTGATGGAACCGACACAGGTCCAAACACATCATTGTGCACAAGCTCTAATATTTGTTTCACCCTCTTAGCACCAAAGGGGAAGCTCACCCGATTTTGTTTCCCATATACACAAATTTCACATAAATCAAAATCCAGAGAGAAATTAGACATACCTTCTACCACACCATTACCATGAAGTATTCGAAGGCCCTTCTCTCCATTATGTCCAAGCCTTTGATGCCATAGCATGGTCTTTTCTTTAGAGACCACTAGATTTTGTGCTCCACTTTTAGGAACCAAAGAACTATTGCACCAATCAACAATAGTGCTACCCTAAAGCTTGTACAGTGTTCCAATCTGAACTCCCTGCATCAATACCAATGCTCCTTGAACCATCTTGCAGGTATCTTTCTCGAACAATATTTTTACACCTGCATCATCCAGCTTGCTTACAAAAATCATATTTCTAGCTAATGCAGGAATATGTAGAACACCCAAAAGTGTTCTAATCCCTACACCTTGCAACTTCAGCTTGACTTTTCCATGACTAATGACTCTATCCTTCCTTTCATCCCCTAGAAAGAAATCACCACCATCATATTTCTCATACTCGCTGAACCATTCCATATGGGGAGTGAAGTGAAAGGATGCACCTGATTTAATCAACCATGCCTCATGATCTACTTGTGTACTTGATAAAGAAGCCAAGTACACATCCCCACCTCCATCTGAGGTGGTTTTCGTCTCTGCAGAAGAAGCATCATCAGATCCCTTTCCTTTCTCAAGAGCTTTAGATTTACAATCCCTTTTGAAGTGCCCTTCTTTTCTATATTTCCAGCACACCTTTACAGGTTTTCTGGAGATTTAGATCTCCCTCTAGATTTAGATCTCCCACTCGAGGACTTATTTTTGTTTCTGTTCTGGAACCGTCCTTGTACAGACAACACATCACCATTTTGTTCCTCCATATTTTTCCGTCTCATCTCCTCTGACAGCAAGGATGAGAATATTTCATCAAACTACAAGGCAGTTGCATTGCTACCTATTGCAACAACCAAACTATCCCACGAATCTGCTAGATAACACAACAAATTGATGAACTTATCTTCATCTGAAATTTTAATATCAATAGATAATAACTAGCTTACCACAATATTAAAGGCATTCAGATGCTCTGTCATCGAGTCCCCATCTTTCATCCTCAGGTTATACAAGTTTTTCCGTAAGAATAGTTTATTCATCAAAGACTTATATTGGTACAAAGTACCTAACTTGTCGCATAAAGCCTTCATTGAAGCATCCCCTAATACTTTCAACAATACTGAATCTGAGGCACACAATCGTATTGTGCTCTTTTCCTTCTGATCCAACTTCACTCAGTCTTCAGCTGACATTGTTGTTGGTTTAGTACCCGAATCTACCGCAATCCACTAATCTTTATCCACCAGCAAATCCTCCTTCTTGAGTTTCCACAACTCAAAACTTTGACCATTAAATTTCTCAATCTATATCTTTTCACTGCTCGCCATCTTCTTTCACAGCAAGAATCAATCCCACAGATCTCCCACTGGACAGGGTCTACCACAGGCCCCAGAAAAACCCCTTAGCAGCAAAGGTGTCCCCTTGAAGCCAAAACAACTTTGATACCAAATGTAGGTTTTAACCCCATATAGAAATTACCCGCATACAAATTCTAAAAACAAAAAATAAACAATGGCGAGAGCATAAAACATAAAACAAATATACACATATATTTTCCCCTAGATCCCAAAATCGGGGCTACCAGATTGATTTTTCATTATATCTAGATATATATACATGTCAAAGCATCCATCAACCCCAATCCATTAACCCTGGATTAGAAAATAAACGTAATTTCCTTGACCGGATCTACAAAATACCATGGACAAAAAACCATCATGCACAAAACAATGTGTGAAATCTACGCACAAAACCATAGGGAGGTCTGCCCACCTAATATAGGGTCCAAAAAAAATTGCTCGGGGCGCTACCCTAGACCCAGTGCAAGGGGGCTACCGCCCCCCCCATGCATGGGGTAGTCATGGAAATAATATAACACACACCCAACAAGAATCTTGGATCTCATCCTCTTCTTCACCAAGGACTACAATAGTGCACTTTTTGTCCCTCGTACTCAACCAATTTGAGTTCCCCTTATTTCAACCAAGTTCTTATCATGTCTTCTTCCATAGCTTTCTAGCAAACAATTCATTAACGAACCATTTAACTTTCTTCTCAAAATTTCATTTGCATTTCTAGTCTTCAGCTTCTTGTTGTAGTAGTTCCATAAGCACATTCAATTGTGCCTTCATCTCAGTCATCACTTTCTCAAATTTTGCATCCTCCATCTTCCTCTTTGTGTCAATTTATTTGACATATTGTTTCCTTCTCCAATGGCTTTCACCTGAACCTTTATAATGACCCTTTGTGGTCACCCTTCTCTCTATCTTTGTGAGCTTCTCCATGCTCAACAATGAACTGCAACCAAGCCTCTCCTTTGTAGCAAGCCTCATCTTGTTGCTACTCAATACCTCATTAAGCTTTCTTCACTAGCTTGACCTTTTGGTATTTTCTCTAGTTCTCTCCTAAGAACCTTCTCTTGAAAATTCTACCCAAACTCACTGTGGAACTACCTTTTGACAACTTCTACCCAACTGCTACTTGTTGGAAGTCATCCCTCTTCTGGTTCCAATCCTTAATTCCAAAGAGCATACTAGCTCTAATACCACTTGATGCAGGAAAATTCATTCTTCATATGTATTCATCATCCAGGTTCAATACTTTTATTAAAATATTTAATCATATATAAATCCTTCCTCTAATTCATTGCCTTGAATTCCTTCCCACTTTGCTTATACATAGATTTCTCCTATCTATCCTGCAAAACAATTATACATAGATTTCTCCTATCTATCCTGCAAAACAAATACACATGCACAAAAAAATTTCTTCTCACTTAATTCCAAAATACACAAAGATGTTGTAATTATTCATTCATTCATGTATAGAGAAAATCATGAGCATAAATATTCTTTCAATTACTATCATTCAACAAATTTTATACATATAAGTATTCAAATATACACATTCCTCTCTCTTGGCCTGATTCTATGTGCCCATTAGCTCTCATTTCCCATAGGCTTACAATAAATAGAATTAAGAAATGCAATATCTTTTTCAAAATCCTAAAATCACTCCATAAAGTAGATTTTACTAAATCCTCAAACCACTCGATAAATCATCTATAAATCACTCCATAAATAATATTTTTCTAAATTCTAAAATGACTAAATCTATCCCTAGAATCTCTCACACTTTTCAAGATAGATTTGCTTTTTCTTTATCTCGCCTATCCATAGATTTTCTAAAACTATGACCCATTAGTTCTAAAAGTCATAAAATTTAACAACTTGGAAAATACAATTTATTTACATAGAAAAATATAAATTCTTCTAAAATATAAAGACCCCATTTTTAAGATTTTTCGTATTGAAGACTTAATGGCTTGGAAGCTCTAATGCTCCTACATCTGAATGGGTTGGATAAAGTTTCCAAAAGGTAAAAATATTAAATTTTACCAATGAGTGATGAGTCCATATGCTATGTTAGTGTCACATGTGCAATGTGTAGATAGGTATATATATATATCATGTATTCATTATGGAGGACATGTGATTTGGATGTATGAATGTATTTGGATATTTGAGGAATTTATCCTATTATTATCTTTATTAGAGTTGTGCTCCACGCTTACATTGTTGAACATGGTGTGCACTTTTGATATTTATGTATTTGGGTCATAACAAACAAAAAGTTTGGAGTTTGACTTCATTGGCTAGGGAAATATTTTGGATTTCATAATGGGAAAATTGTGGTTCCTTGAAACCATAAACATTTTGGAAATTAGCATGTGGATTATGTTTTGGGTTTGACCTCATGGGAAATTGGGGAAATATTTTGGGTTTCATGATGGGACATTGTGCATTGATGGCTAGTAAAAGCATTAAAATTTTGGAAATTGGCATGTGGATTATGTTCATATATGAGTTTATTTTGTACTTAGTATCTATCTATTATTTAATATTGTTGAAATATATTTACGTGAAAATAATGGACTAAAGTTTCAATTAAATCCAACTCATGTAAATGCACGTAAAATATATTAACTAGGTGATTGGATGACATGGTAGGCCAAGTGGCCCTAGTGTTGTCATGGCACCACCTCATGATGACATGTGGACCTAGGACCACATGTGAAATGGGTGGATATGTATATATGGATATCATGTATTTATGGAGAACATGTGATCTGGATGTATGATGGATTTGGATATTTGGAGTTTCTCATATTATTATTTATATTGAAGTTGTGCTCCACTTTGACATTGTTGTACATGGTGTATACTTCTACATTTTATGTATTTGGATCATAACATGGTATCAACAAAAAATCTAGGGTTTGACCTCATTGGCTAGGGAAATATTTTGTGTTTCATGATGGGAAAATTGTATTGATGAAGCCATAGACATTTTGGAAATTAGCATGTGGATTATGTTTGGTGTTTGACCTTATGGACAATTTAGGAAATAATTTGGTTTTCATGATGGGAAAATTGTGGATTTTGTAGATGGTTGACGAAGCCATGGACATTTTGGAAATTAGCACGTGGATTATGTTCACATGTATATTTTATTTGTAGCTAGGATTTATTATTATTTAATATTGGTGAAATATATTTATTTGGAATTAATGGATTAAATTTTCATTTAAATTCCACTCAGGTAAATGCATGTAAAATAAATTATCTGGACCAATGGATGACATGGTAGGCCAAGTGGCCCTAGTGTTTTCAGGTGCCACATCATGATGACATGTGGACCTAGGTTTCCTGCCATTTTCCATGTGGTAATTGATTAGCAACATTGACATAGTCCCATGAGTGAAAATCTTCAAATGACCATATACCAACAATATGGATTCATATTTTAACAAAGTGTATACCACTAGAAAATATTGATGAGGAGAAGGTGATAAATATCTTAGAAAAGAGTTTTGTGTTGAATAAGAAAAGTTAAAATTTGATGTTGCATACCCTCAACAAGGTATAGAGAGGATTGGGTATGTCTTAATTCATAATATATACATATGATATATAGATATGTTAGACATATATGTGTCAATTGGGTTTGTCTTAGGTGCTTTGAAAATTTTATCCTCCACATGTAGGTTCCATTTCACAAGTGGCATGTTTAGCTCATATCAAGTATATTGTTATAATGTCTTTGAGCCTTATTGTTGTACAACCTTTAGCCCTAAGGAATATCTTACGCTTTCATGTGGCTAGACAGTGTGTTTCTTTGTTACATGAAAAGAAATGTTAGAGATAAATGTGTTAAATATATAAAGATAACTAAGGAGAAGAAACATATTCCAACAAGGATGTTGTAACGCTGAATGATTTAGGTGATTTACGTTTGTGGAACTCATTTTTTTCAAAGAAATTTAGTTGCTAATTGTATTTGGAGGTTGATTTCTTGGAAAAGAATTTGGTGTTAAGTAATTTCCTAGAAGTGTAATGATCTTGATTCTATGGTGGATTGGATTATAAAACCATCCAAAAATACTCATAATGTTGCAATTATCTAGAAGGATGTCACTATAGCTTTCCCTTGATATGTAAGTGGTTAAATTAGAATGTTGGGAATGGGAGAAGAATGGATATCAAGGCTAAGACTAGGGTTATTAATGGAGAAAAATATATTTGTTTTGAGAATCTTATAAATATTCTCCATTAAAAAGGAATTTTCTACCTAAGACAGGTAACATTATTCAAACTAACTACTACATGGAGGTATGAATGGAAGTTCATTAAAGCTCTTTCTCTTATAGGAAGATATGTGGAATTTTTGTATAATTAAGTGGAGAAATTGAGGACTAGTTATTTGAGGCTAAAGGAAATATAATGAACTAATATAGTCTAAGAATCATACAAATATATTTACACTTTATATATTGGATATAAGACACTATCTATAGGAGAAATGGATAAATCTTCTCTTATTTCACTGGGAAGGGGGTCACAAAAATTAACGATTTTGGGGAGCCCAAAGTTGTGATCCAATAAATGAATGGTGTTAAGACCTTGGAAAACTATTTATTGGAACCTATTATTTTTTAGCACGAGTGTCAAGAAAGGGATGGAGGAACATATGATCTCTCTAAATTAGGGCTACATCAAGATGTTGGAGTACAAAATATTTAGAAATTCAAGTAGGGATAAAGCTCTAAATTTTTTCATACTGTAGTTTTCTAATCCTTGATATAATTTGGGTATCTGAAAAGAATTATTCATTTTTTCTTTCATCAAATCTTTTTTGTCCACAAGGGTTTATTTGTGTTTCTATTTATATATGTTTTGAACAATTTTTAGATAGAAATGGTGAAGATTCTTGTTGTAAAATCATACCTATATTTTATTCCCTTTGGGAATGGTTTTTGATATAGTAATTTGAACTTTTATGAGCAAGAAGGATGAGATTTATTCTTTTGAATTTTTTGAACTATGTTTCTTTTTAACAAGAACTACTAGATAGATTATATTATGAAAAATAAATGTTGACACTAGTGTTAATAAATAGAAATACAAGAGGATCTAATTAAGAAAGGTAAAGATATTTCCATGATTTAAAGCTAGGGTTTGACAACTTGACAATTTTTTCTAGATACCCTAGAAAAATACATTCCAAATTCTGTGAAATAGTATATTCACACAAATTAGTTACATAACAAGTGACGAGAAAAATACATAATTAAACTAGGTTATAGGCATGACTTCTTGTCACCATTGGTTGAGACATTATTGGGGAATTCTTATTTTTCCCTAATGTTGTCCAAAATTCTATTACAATAGTTGCAGTCCTTCCTAGTTCTTCCAGACCTAGATCATCTTGAACTGATGATTCTTATTGTTCTAAATCAATGGCTTCTTCAACCTGATCTCCCACCTTGTTATTGGTTGAGGACGTGACTTACTTGTGTTTCTTGCCTTGAATCATGTGGTATTGGTTCTTCTGCCTTTGGTTTTTGGGTTACTTGTTCTTGATTATTCTCTTGAGTTATTAGATTTGATTGGATTGGATGCTTTTCTTCTGGTGGGATACCATAAGAGACTATCTAATGGTCTTTTTTAGAAGCAACCCACCAAGTTGATTTACATTGATGTTTCATGTTCTTCCCAATCCCTTTAGGGAACTAAGCTACAATGCGACATGTTTCAAAACATGTTCTACATCATAAGGAGACTCTCATAATCCAATTTCTAGGTCCAAGAATAACTTTTACTAGTCATAATTATTTATATTGGTAACCCTTTACTGAAATCCATTTCAAATTGTTGCATATGTTGATATGTTACACCTTTGGGTTTCATGAGAGACAAGGTGGGACTTATCAAGAGCTTATACAATGGCTTTAAGAAAGGGTAAACCCAAAAAAGTAGTGAAAATTTTGGGAGCCTCACCAAAATAGATGCTAAGGTAAGAACATTTGTCAAAGGATTGAAAGCGAGATATTTGGTCTTCATGCATAGACCCAAGTACATCCAAAACCATGTGTTTACATTAAGAATTAGCTCTCTATCTTCGGTAATGTCAAACTTAACAATAAACAAACACTTCACACAAGGGTGGATGAAGACTTCCTTTTTAATCACTAGAATCCAATAGATTGAGATCTAGTCATGTAGATCTATTAATCAAGGAGATAAACCATGAAAAAAAAATCAAGTTGTTGGATCTAAGAAATTTGTCTTCATCTTCAGCATTAGGTGCCATGTAAGTGGAAATGGTATGGGATTCTTACACCAAAAAGGAGGAAGGGCAAGTAGAAAGCTCTTTTTTCACAACATCCTTAAAGTAATGACCCTGAGAGCACCATCATGGAGAATAGATGAGTTTGGCATGCTAGAGGGTTCACCAAAGGAAGATTTGTGATTCATATCACATGTATAGGAGGACGTAGACCCCACGAAGGCCATGCAGAAGCACAAAGTATAGGCTAAATGCAAACATATTGAGAAATCAAACAATGAGCGGCGAAGGTTAAACCCTAACTGTAGTGGCCAAAAGCAGGGGAAGCTCCATTACTCTTTTGACTTATGATTTTCATAGAGGAATGAAGAAACATTTAAAACATCTACAAATTGTATTCTTTTTTTTATATCTATATGAATCAACAACTGGGTTGGTCTTGTATTCGTGTGACATGGGGTCAATTCCAACCGCTACCACTATAACCTCTAGATGCATATGCATACTGCTCCCACAGACACATGTGAATTAGGGAGGATTTGAACCTCAAACCTCCTCGTACATAACACTTCATTTTCACGACCATCATGAACTAAGCTACTCCCCTCAAACTTACAAAATGTATTTTTTAATATAAATGAAACAATTTTTTTTAAAACTAAAAAAAATATTCCAACATAAAATTGTGAAAAGATTTATAATAAATCCCCATTATAATTCTAAATGAAAAATTATAATTTAAGATATTCTAGCAATGTCAAAATAAAAGGCATATATTAAGGAATTTAGACTTCTGTTATCCATAATATTGTTAGAGAATTTTCGGCGAAATCACATAAAAAATCATTTGTCGACGCGTTTCAAACCAACCAATGTGGTTCATTGTCAGGACAAGTCGAAGAATCAGATCTAGATTGCATGTTAAATAGTCAGAGCAGAACTTCCAACGGCTATAATATTTTTGACCAGGCAATGGCTAAATTTGACTAACTAACGGCTATATTAGACTAGGAAATGGCCAGTTGGACCAGACCTAGGGAAAAGGGGGGCAAAATTATATTTTAAATTAAGTTAAGGTTATTATTAAATTAATAGTTGGTTCAACTATTATTAAATTAAGAAGTAAATTACATAAAGGTTATTTATTAAATTATTTATATATGTATTATAAAATATTTAATTTAGTATTATATAGTAAGGAATAAACTGTTAATATTTTTTAAATTTAATTTAGTTATGTTTAAAAAATAAACCATGATCACAATTATTAAGAAAATTTTTTCTTATTAATTAATAGTCCGAATTATTAAATTAAATAGTTATAGTTATACTATTAGTATCATATGTAATCATGTGAAAAAATGATAAACAGAAAATAGGGAAAATTCTAGTAGGGGACAAATAAATTGATTTAAAAATAACTAATAATAATTAATATACCCTATTAATCTAATGAAGTTAATTATGTTAACATTATTGTTAATGACATGTGTAACTAATTAAACTAAATTTAAGTAAATTTAAGGATATTATTAATATTAACTAAAATGATCTTATAATAGATCACTACTATCACAATTATTATTATATTAATATTATTACTATTGGTATTAAAAGTAAAATGATAATGGTATCCTCCTATCAATGGATAGGGTATCAATTTCTTAGTAATCTACTACGAATCTGAGTTACTTGATGGAGTGGAAGATTTTGGAAGCTTCATCCACACTGGTGTGGTGGTGACAAGCATTGCTAGAATGGATTCTGGAGACCATGGCTTCAAGAAGAATCCTACTCTTTCCCAAAACCAAGATCTTCTTGTTAAGACTCTGTCTCTCTCCTTTGAAGTTTTGAGATGAAACAAAGAGAAAACATTTGGCACAGAAATTAATGTAATAATTGTAGCTCGGTTTTTTGTTATTTTTTATTACAATTTCTCCATTTGGCTAGATTTTGTTAAATTTGTAGATTAAGGAATTTAGACTTCTGTGATCCATAATATTGTTAGAGAATTTTTGGCGAAATCACATAAAAAATAGTTTTTTATTTTCTAATATATATTTAGTTTTTAAAAATAGTTTATATATTTTAAAAGGTTGACTATATTTTTTATTCAACTTTTAAACTTAACTACCTAATAGTATATGGAATTAGTTTATTTTTTAATCCCTTCTATTATCTAAATTACCTAATATTATTTATATTCGATAAATAAATTTTGAACCATTATATGTATTAATATATTTACCTGATCACATGGGTATATT
>APFE030977203.1:0-10465 GCA_000404065.3 Pinus taeda | reverse complement strand
AAATTTACTTTTAATTTAATAATAGTATAACCAACTATTAATTTAATAATAACCTTAATTTAATTTAAAATATAATTTTGCTCCCCCTTTTCCCTAGGTCTGGTCCAACTGGCCATTTCCTAGTCTAATATAGCTGTTAGTTAGTCAAATTTAGTCGTTGCCTGGTCAAAAATATTATAGCCGTTGGAAGCTCTGCTCTGACTATTTAACATGCAATCTAGATCTGATTCTTCGACTTGTCCTGACGAACCACACTGGTTGGTTTGAAATGGGTCGACAAATGATTTTTTACGTGATTTCGCGAAAAATTCTCTAACAAAAAGCATATATGTTCAATCTTAAAATACCCACATACCCACATAGTATAACCCCACGAAATTTTCTATAATACCTAAATCACTTTAGAAAAATAAAATATCCACAAAATCTAATTATACATATAAATGTACAATACAATTTCCACTAAACCTATGTTAAATTCCACTAAAACTCATAAAATTAACAGTTTCCATATAAAATAATAAACATTCAATGATAAATCCCACTAAAACTTTTAAAATTAACAATTTTCATATTAAACACAAAAATATTCGAAGACAAATTTCACTAAAATTAACAATTTTCATATTAAACACTAAATATTCGAAGACAATTTTCACTAAAATTGATAACATAATAATTCCATACTAAATTCCAAACCTCCTAATTCAATATACCTATAAAATATTAATAATAACAAATAAATTTAAATAAATAAATAAATCTTACATAAATATTAAACAATTTTACACAATTGTATATAAAATATTAATAATAACAAATAAATTTAAATAAATAGATAAATCTTACATAAATATTAAACAATTTTAATTCCTATGTGCTGGTCCATGCCTACTCATTGTTTTATATTCTAACTCCCAAAACATATCCATTTATTTCGAGGATTATGTAATTCATAGAATGTTATGTTTTATATTTGTAATTTTATAGCACGCAACACACGTATTCAACATAATGCAACCACGTTCTTTCCAAAAGCTCCCTTAAAATAATTTAATAATTTAGATGATGCCTCCAAATGGTAACATATTGCGCATACTACTCTCACACTCAATTTTGAAAAAGAAATCATTTTCTTGAATATCTGTCAACAACAATAGAAGTCAGAAATTGAATTAGAATCGAAACCTTCCCGACAAAGTCTATTAAAAAACATTTTATTGTATTTATTCATCTAACTCATTAAATTTTGTACCAACATGTTACATCAATATCATTTTAAATCCCAATTAAAATGTTCTTTGGCGTTACTATGATTTTAAATCCAAATTAAATTTTAATTAACTTTCTAATTCTATAAATGATATTTTATTATATTAATTATTATGTATTAATAATAACCATAGTTAGATATCAAATTGATGATGATGTGATGATTTTATTTCTGTAATCACACAAGTACTAATTGATAATGATCGTCTACTAAGATCAATATGAATTAATTGATGATGATCGTCCACTAAGATCAATATAGTTTATCAGACCTTAAAAAAGTAAGAGATTGTTCATGGAGCTTTGGATTGACAGTGAATGGGTGCACTATTAAGGTACTTTTATAATAGGTCATTAGTTCAAATCCCCGGTGGGTCTTACCTACAAAAAAATAAAATAAAGAATAAGAGATTTGAGATTCTTTAACACTTTATTTCTATGATCGAAAAGAGGGAGAGAAACCTACCTAGATCGTCGCATTTTTGGTGGCTTAACAAGTCAAGAAGGTTGCTATTGTGACAAAGATTTTGAAAATTAAAATGGATGTGAATAAGAGTTGGACAATCCAAGAGAAAGTGCTTATTAAGTCAAGAAGATCACTTTGTGGCAAAGATTTCGAAAATTAAAATGGATGTGAATAAGAGCCAAACAATCCAAGAGAAGGTGTTTTTCATCTTAACTTCAAGAAGATTGCTAGCTTGGCAAAGATTTTGAAAATTAAAATGGATGTGAATAAGAGTTGGACAATCCAAGAGAGAGTGGCTTTCATCTTCAACCCTTTTAGCATGGCAAAGGTGATAAATTCTTTCGTTCCAAGGTGTTTTGGAAATACACCAAATTTCACTTTGAAGCTCATGAGAATTACTTCTAATCTTGGTAATGTTCATTTTCTTTTTAGCACTGGCCAAGACATAAGATAATTTTGGTTTTCAAGATTAAGATTGATTACCTCTTTATAATACTAAAAATAGAAAGATACATTTACAATTCAATAAAATAAAATAATATTTAAATATATATAATATATAATATATATATATATTAACAAGAAATCTTAAATATAATATAATATAAAATAATAATTATAATTATAATTATAATTATAATTGTAATCTTTACTTCTTCATAATGACATCTTTGAGAACATATAATTTTTTTTTTTAATCGAATGTTGATGAAAATGATAAGGACGATTCCTTTAGTGATTCCTTTTATAAGCCCTATTCTATGCGTATGAAAACACATTCAAGTATCTCAATTTTTGAACAACTTAACCAAATGCTCAAATTCTTTTTTTTATTGCAAAGTAAAAATTATAAATATATAAAATAATTAATTTGTAAATAAATATTTTATTAAATTATATATATTAAAAAATAAAAATAAATATATTATTATTTCAATTCATATAACTTTTTGTAGAGTCATATATTCATACTTTACCCTAATTAAAATAAAATTGTTATTTATTGTTTATTTTAAAGTTAAATTATAAAAAAATAAATTAAATATTATAACAATAAACCAAAACTCAAATTTTTTTTAGTTTGCCAAAGTTAAAATTTTTATATATATTTAAAATAATTAATTTGTTAATAAAATTATTTTATTTAAATTTAATATATATTTTAAATATAAAAAAAAAAATAAAATATTATATATTTAATTCATATAACTTTTTGGAGTAATTCATATATCATACTTAATCTAATTAAATATAAATTTGTTATTTATTTGTTTATTTTAAAAGTTAAATTATAAAAATAAATTAAGTATTTATATAAACAAAAGAAATTTTATGTGATTTACGTTGAAGAATCTCTCGTAAATTTGATATGGATCACAGAAGTTTCAATTCTACAGTTTTTAAGTGTGTTTTTGGAAAGCTTTCCAATTTATTTTCTGATTTAATTTGTTTAGAATTCAGTAGGGATTCATTGAAATCACAAGTTTCATAAGTGAACTCTTCACAATAGAAGTGTTCTAGGGTTTTTTTAGGGTGTTGAATCTATATATATGTAATCAAAAATTCAGGTTAAACAACACAAATCAAGATTTGGCCACAAATTTTTTCACCACAACCATAAATTTGAGGAAAACTCCAAAAACTCACATTTAAAAACTAATCCAATTAAATATTTATATAAAATTACATAAATGATAAATCTAAAAAAACTAATTAATAAATTATGATACCTTTGGCAATATTTTTTTTTATTTATTTTTTGGTTGGAAGTTTGTTTCTATTTTTAATAGTATTATATTGGTTATTTTTATTATATTTATTATTGAAACAGGTTATTTATTTTTATGTATAAAGTTGTTTTAATTTTTTATATTTTAATTTTAAAACATACTTTATTTTGATTAAAATTTATTTTTAAATATTCGATTACAAATTTCATTTATTACCAAAAATTAAAATATTTCAAAATAAAACTGACAACCATAATAAAACATTTTCCAATAATTTAACACAAATTATTTTTTGTGCAATAGTTTCAAAGATGCATGCCCGCTCGGCCGCTCACAACCGTTACAATATTTTATTTCACCTTTGAGTACGACAACCACTTAAAATTATATTTTAATAAAAGAGTTTCTTAACTTTATTTTCCAATATTTTAATATTTATTCCATTTTCAAAACAGATGTATATACTAATTATTATACAGTTTGGCATCGCACCTTTGACTTTTTTACTAATTTAAGAAAAATAATTGGGTAGGGCGTTACACCTTTCCCGTGCTGTACTAGCAATTATTTTAATATTAATTCACGTCTAACTTTTCTAATGGAGATATAAAATATATTAATAATATTTTTTTTTGGCTAGGCAAAGTTTTTTATTTTTGGAATTTGGAGGGTGTATCTAAAATATTCGAAGTCTATTTTGACGTATTATTAGGGAAATTAGATCTTAGACAAAATTTTAATTTTCATAGTAACCAAGCAAAAATTTTGTTGATAATTATCTAAAATACATACAAACCCTCTAGTGTCATCTTTGCACTAAAAATAGAAAAACATAAAACTAAAATTTAAAAAGAGAAAAACAAGAACTTTATCTCTGGGATTTATTAGTATTTAATGCCTCCATTGGAATGGGGTCATGGTTGCATCTCGAAGAGAATCGGGGATGTCCAAGTGAGCCTCAATTTTTACAATTCTACCATCCATGGACCACATGTTCACCTACATTTCATCTAACATTAGAAGGATCTCTTCTTTAGCTTCATTTTTGTCAACTAGAAATTATCTCAATAGAAGCTTCAAATCTCAGTATATGTCAAATAGTACACTTATATTGGTTGTAGCAACCCTTGGTGTAGCTTGTGTTTGGAACCTGATCAACCACCTCAATCAATACTTTCGGATCAATTACACACTGACATTCATCAACAACTTCCCTTTCCACCTGAACAAACTCCTCTTGTGTTGGTTGTGGGGTTTGTTTTCTATGTCTAGTCACTGAGCTTTTAGCTTGTTGCTATGCACGAGAGCTTTCCCGCGCTCAATAGTAGGCACCTCCACATTGAACTCGAGCACATTTGTGAGGCATTTTCTCCTTTACCAAAGAGACATCTCTTGACCTTAAAATAGGAGCTACATAGAGCTAGCTATGATGGGATACAAGTGACAAGGGTGTAAGTCATGAGAGGGGAGATCAATGTGAGTCAGAGCGAGAGGAAATATGAAGCTCTACAAGATGAAGTGGATCCGAACCACTAGGAAAGTGCTAAACCATAATCAACTAAACAAAGAGCATCTTATTCATAAATAAGCATAAAACCAAATGTGACATCATTATCAAGTGTCGATCAATTCCCCTTGTGTGCAAAGTGGCAACATTAATCATGATAAGAGCCTCCCACCTCCAAAAATCCCCTTATATACAAAGTGGCAAGATTGAGCATGATAAAAGCCTCCCACCTCCAAAAATGACCCATACACAATAGAGGGCCTAACCATATTAAGGCATCTAGTGATTAAGGACAATGAACCATAACTCAACATGATATATGAAATTGTTGATGTAATTCAAGCATTAAACCAAGAATGGGGAAAGGATCTCCACTATCGTGTAGGAATGATGGCCCATTAATATGTGTGCTTAATGCGATGGATGTAGTAATTAACGTGGGGGGCACTGCCATGTCAACCCTTCTTAATATATGGTTGGACAACGACAACATGCCCCCTACCTATCCCATTACAAAAAAACCATTTGAAGAATAAAATAGATTAATAATTAATATATTAATAATTAAAATTGATATCTTGTATTAATATATTTTTTTTATTTAATTATTTATAAAAATTTTTCCTAGCCATAAATTTATTGAACCATATATTGTTGCCACTCATTGTGTGTTTCTTTTAGTATATGAAGATTCTATTTTTCTTCTTCTTCTTCAATATATTTCTTTCCTATCGTTTTTAATATTATTAAATAAAATTAAATATTGATGGTCTCTCTTTTATATTTTTAAAGAATATTAATTTTTTTATGATTTTGGTGTTTTCTAATTTGTTATTATTATGATATTAATCATAAGTTTTTTTATGAAAATGTAATTTTGTGGGGTGGTAGATGTGACAGGAGTTATCATGAACATTGAAAATATCATATGCCCAGGGACTTGGTATTTCTACCAACAATTTTGTAGAAGCATATGCTTTACTATATAGACTAAAGATAGCTATAAACTGTGACATCTAAACTTTGATTGTGGTGGGATATTTAAAAGTAGTGATAAGTAATATGGTGAAAAACTCTACCTCAATTGATTATTCATTGGGATAGTGATAGCTTGGGCAATACAAGAATCAAATAAAATCCCCTTTTTCAAGTTAATTATCATGTGCTAAGGGAGCATAACAGTTTAGCAAATGGCCTAGCAAATCAATCCACAACTGTGAAAGGGGGAGGATGTTATCTATGGAAAGATTCATAACCAGTTCATCCCATGATCATAATGGTAAGTATGGCACATTTGATTTATTTATAGTCACATGATACATCATAAGGTAGCCTCATTGCATAGCAGGATGGGTAATGCAATACAATTAAAGTCACCCTCTCACATGTTTTGTTTTCAATCTCACACACATTTGAAATGTTGAATAATAATTGTCCTTGACCTAGTGGGATAATGGTGTGTCAATTGGCATTTACTAGTGGTGATAGTGGATTTCAAGCTCAAACACAAGACTCATTAGTCCAAAAATTCTAGTTTGACTAGCATCTTTACTCTTGTTTCTCTTCTGAAACTATAGTAAGCCTCCTCCTTGGCCCCTTTCACATTTAGAATGGCAAGTAAAGAATAATTATTCTTCAATCATTTATGTTGGTGTTTTTGTTGTTCTTCCTTAGAGCTATAAACTATTTTCGTTGGAAGTGGCCTCTCCCTAGAGGATTCCCATTTCAATGGGCATGTCATTTAATCTTTTCCTTTTTTTTAAGCAATTCTCTAGGTCAATCGAGAGGGGTAGAAGTTTCTTTTGTTCCTTCACTATTCTAGGGATTTAGGTTTTATCTAGCAAACTTTAATATTAGGAACTAGAGACTTTTCTCAAGTCTCTTTGTACTCTCTGTTGGATTCCTTGAATCCATGTTAGCTGTACAAGGGCGTAGATGGTTTAGAGCTTTGTCTAAGTCATCTATGGTTTGTAATGAGTCTATGAGGAAATTGGAAGCATGGGACTAAATATAGTCCTCAATCTCTATAATCAGTTGGGAGTTTGGACAATTTCAGATCTCTAATGGAATACTGTGAGTTGCAAGAGATTAGGCAAGCTTTAAGGCCCTGCAAGGAGTCTACTGAGGGGAATATAACTTCAATTCTTGTCGTTACTACAAAAGTTCATGAATTTGATCATTAGGTCACCACCAACAGTGCAATATTTATGGGTAATTTATTTACGATGAGCCACATGTATTAGTCATAGAGGCATACTGCAATCTGCTCATGAACGTGGTAATAAAATTGAGTAAGGGAAATTAAACTAGAGCCTCCAACTAGGAAATATTGTATCCATTAGTAGATGGCATAGAAATTGTCAAACCAGATTCAAACCATGTGAATCCAACAAAGAACGAAGCTACTTGATGTCATGCCTTATGTTAAGTTAAATGTTTTTCATAGTTGTTAGGATTTTAGGAATTTTTTTATTAAGTTAGAAAGGCTACATTTGAATTTTGAAATCCTTTGTTTTTTACTTCATAGATGAGAGTCCATCATAAGTGGATCACCATGTTGATGATGGGATGAGGAAGAATTTCAAAGAGACTATTGATTAATATCAATAATATGATGAGTTGAATGAAGGGTTACCTTAAGGGATTGAGGTCGGCTCACACATGTTTTGATGCTCAAACCCATGGCTCATCCTTGGACCCATACCAAAGGTTTGACTTGATTTATGAGTGACCTCTATGTGCTGCTAAGTTTAAGCCCTTCATCTTTATTCAAAGTGTTGTTCCACTATTCAATTTGTAGAGCTTCTCTCACTCTCCTCTTAGTAGAGTGTTGGATATTATTTTGCATTTTCTATGCAAATGTGATGAGAGGTGATGTGAGAGTGCTCTATAAGACTAGACTTATCAATTCAAGTATTTGCAACATGCTCTTTTAGATGACGATTTAAAGACTTGTATATTTCACCAATGTACTCTTTGTCACGTGAACATGGGATTATATAAAACCTTTTTATCGTATTTATACTTCTAAGAAACACTAAGATGTAACTTATAAAGAACTACATAGATATAACTATATATAAGAACTTAATGTTTTTTTTTAGATTTATTTTTTTGACTTTAAACTGTAATATAATTTTGTTATTAACTTAGTTATGACTTTTATTAATATAAAATCTCCTCCCTATAATTAAAAATAAATAAAATTTACACTATTAAAATCATTTTTTTAATACAAAAACTATTTCAAAATTTACAAATAGAATTTATGTAGTAATATTTACAATCACATCAACAAAATATTTTTTTACTCATCTTAATAAAAATTAAAATTAACATCAACGAGGAGGAATCATCACACGCTCTTATCTTTGAAGCTCTTCCTTACGCAATTCAAAAGAAGTTGTCAAAAATGTGAATTAAAGGACAAGGTGTGAGTGAATCATACCATGCTCTCATCTCTGGAAAGTTTTCCTTACGCAATTATTGAGTTGTTGCTATAATAATTAAGAAGCCTTAAAAATTGAGTTGTTTATATAATAATGAGGAAGGCTTAAAAACTGTGACATCGTAGAGTAGAGTGTTCAGGTTTAATTATCAAATTTTGTATAAACAATATTTATGAGGGGATAATTCCATGGGTTTTGGATAGACACTAATTTGATGCTCAATTAAGGCACATCTTATTGTGAAGTTACTTGGTTCAATTCCTCACCCCGATCGAGGTGATATATTAGACATGAAGAAGATACAGTCTCACCAAGCTTATAAAATAAATACATATGAGAGATAAGTTTTATTTTTATATGGAGTGGGCCACTTGATCTCATGCTCACATGGTTGTGTTGATGGCATGATGCTCCATATATTATGGCATGTTTTCAGTACTCCATCAAAAATGAGTTTTCTCTCTTTTTATATATAAATGGTTAATTTTAATTGTGTTAAGTCACTTTAATTTAGATAATTATGGTGATTGGTTAATTTTTAATTGTGTTAAGTTAGTTTAATTTAGATAATTAATGTGAATGGTAATTTTTAATTGTGTTAAGTTGGTTTAATTTAGAGAATTAATATGAAAAGTGTTCTTTTTTCTACTAAGTCATTATTACGTCGAGAGACACTCTCTAGCCCATTATAGAAGAGAGGTGTAATGTCCTATTCTGTAATGTCCTATCAAATATTTTGACTTGGTCAAGTTACATTAAAAAAATAAAATAATTAATTAACATTTCTCTATCAAATTACAATAAAATTAAAAATAAACATAAAATAAATAATAATTATAATATATAATCTTAAACCAATCTAGATCCATCATAACTTCGAATCTACCAAGCATTGAGAGGGATCAAATGTAATGCCCCCTCTCCTAACCCAAAAACCAAATTAGAGTTATAAGGAGGTAGTTATTATGCAGATCCAACTGCCAAAGTACAACTATGGGAATGAGACCTAAAATTTCAAACTTTTCCTGGCCTTCTTAAAACTTTGACTAGATACCATCGTTACGTTCATCTCATTGAGATGGTTCCAATGATATAAACTTTGCCTCAAACCAACTTATGGATTGAGAGTTATGCCCTCTTAAAGATAGGCCTTACTCACCTTACCACAACACCCTAGCCTCCACGTGGCAACTGACTAGGATGCACTGCCACCATGGACATGCCACATGGCAGGCAGGCTAAATGACCAATCGGAAGTTTACCATATACATCGGTGCATGTATTACATTTTTGTTCCAACCCCGACCCCTGACCTAATTGGCCTCCCGACTTCATCTACACCCCGACTCTTACCAACTATGCAATCAACTAGCCTTAGGTCAAGGTGGAGACCAGTCGAGGTCTAGTCACCCAACGAACTTCCCAACCTTGTTGGGTGTAATAAACAACCTAACATTTAATTGTCAATCTGGGAGTTTGTAAACTTAGAGGCGCAGAATTGGAAATGCCAAAGAAGGACTTCAACAACCTGCACTAGTTAATATAATGACACCACACCATTCTGGAAACTGGATTCACTCAAGAAAAATACTTGCCACAAAATTTGATAGAAAAATTAAAGCATGCATTGCAATCAATCTGAAAAAAATGATGGAAAAGAAATGAAAGAACAGATCCTCGTGATTGACTCTCAATGCTCTAAGAAACAGAAAGAATAATTATGAATATAGTTAAATCTGTCCCTATTACAAATGTTTCATTCCTGTACTAAAACAATGTTCCTGTACCAACAATGAATTAAGTTCCTGCACTGAGTGTTTTGACTTGGTACTGGAACTCTGAATTCCTATACTAGAATGCTCTATTCTTGTACTAGAACGTTTGTTCCTGTACTAAGAACTAGTTGCTCCTGTACTGAGAAATCGTTGTTCATGTATTGAGTTTCACTGTTCCTGTAACATAGTAGCTTTATCTTCAATCACTTCTACCACGCATAAAGTGTGTTATTATTAACCAACTGTGAATAAATCTGAGCAGAAAG
>APFE030977200.1:0-16290 GCA_000404065.3 Pinus taeda | reverse complement strand
ATATAAAGGCACAAAAATAACAATAGAAGGATTCTATGGGGCACAGTAATAACAATATGGGGACAATAGGGGCACAACAATATTAATAAGGGATACAACAACAATAGTAATGGGGTAATCACTAGTATTATAGGGACCTAACACCTTAGATATCATGCCATCACAACTGCCCTTACTTTTTTTGGGACTTGGGAACCTAACCAAGTCCTCCCTCGACTACAATAGCTTAACCAAGTTATGGTCACTACGACTAAACTATGCTTTGTTCACCTAAGAACTGACCATAACACATCTTAGGCTACCCATGTACAATTTCAGCTTGTCCCACTTAACAAGTTACAAGTTAGAAAGTTAAGGCTCACAACCAAGCATGGCCATAAACTAGCTAAGAAACATAGTTTACATCTTGACATGCCATAACACATTGCATGTATAACAATCCCTTGGAGCTATGCGGCATATGTTCACACCCCTTGCATTCCTTGGCACTACCTAGCACACCCTACCTGATACAGATTTAAATAGGAATGCACCAAATTACAGAGATAACCCTAAATACAGATATGCAGTAGAAATAATGCTTCATTTCATTAATGTAAAATACTAAAATATGCTTATAAACAGAAATGGAAATGAACTAGCTAGGGCGATGGTAGCTTATCTCTGAGAAGAGATGTGGTGGCTACATTCCTCTCAACTATCTTACAATGAGGCTCGAAGACCTATTTATTGTTGAGAAACAATGGAAAACCCTAAACATCCGAAAACCTAACCCTAGCAGATGAAACGCCAGACTATGGGCCCCATTTCGGGTAAATTGGTACATCAACTTCCTGGGGTTGTAACTTTGGCATACGATCTCCGTTTGACATGCACAATACCTCGCTAGAAATATCTATCTGAGGACTACAACTTTGGGATGAGAAACATTAGACAATGGACTCATGCTGCTCCCATTTTCCCCAAAAAATGTCATTTAGGGCCTCAAAACGGTTGCGGAAGTTCAAGACCCAAAAACCTGCTAAAAATAGTAAACTTTTCTACAATTAAAGAAACTGAAAAACTGAAAGAGAGAGATTGTGGGGTTTCGAGTGGGATATGTGGGTGGTAACCAACATCCAGCTAGATCATTCCTCCCACCTAAGGAATCAATTTTCCCCATTGCATTAATTCCCTCCATGAGATAAGGAAACTTCTGTTGAACTTGGTCCGTGATGAGCTATTCTGCAACCTTTGATGTGTCTAGTAAAGGTCACAAGCATGGTCGAGGGCGGTCCACATTGAAAACTTGGTGCAATCAAAAGAATGGGGGAATTTTATGCTCCAAAGCATTGTTTCCCATAGCCTTCGTAATGGTGTAAGGACCATATCGGAGTGGTCTGAGCTTCTGATGGGCTCTTGTAAGTTGTTCTTTCTGTAGATGAAACTAGACATTGTCGCCCACTTGAAACTTGTGTGGTACCTAATGTTGATCATGTCATTGCTTGTACTTGGCATTTTCCAAAATGGAGTGGCAATATATTGACTTGTTGGGTAGAGGTGCTCCGGAAGTTAGATCGGATGAATGCTTTACGTGACAGTGCAACAATACCCCTGTGGTTGAGGAGAAGATGTCCCTAACTTCTTTCATGACTATATCCACCTGCTTTTGCTGCATGGAGGAACCCTTCCCAAGGGCAATGGATGTGGCTATGATATTCTCCTTACTTTGAGAGCGAACTAGATAGAAAATAAATTTCCTACTCTAGGAGATGATCTTAATGCCTTTCTTAGCAGAGATCAAAGAAGTGGCAATAGTTGGGGCTACCTCCAGTATCCTGTATAATGTATTACACAAAGAAATAATAACAATGTGAGGCCTTGACGCATATAAAACATGTCACTTCCATAAGTATGGTTAGCCTAATAATACATCACAAATATCGAATGGTGCAACATCACACAATACATCATCTGTGAAGGGCTTAATACTGTAGGGAAGGCAACACTGCTGGCAGACTCAGAGATCTTGTCCTTGGTGAAGCCAGCTGATGTTTTATGACTGCAGGTGTGGTGTGGTTAGTAGGCCTAGATGCATCATGAACTCAACTGAAATGAGGTTCTTTTGGCTCCCACTATTAACAATGAATTGCAGCGGTGAACCCTTCACCCACATATTTGATTGGAAAAGGCGCTCCCCCTCCTATGGATCTTCAGGCTCATTTTTTTGGACCTTGGTGATGGCAACAGTGGCATTGGGCTCTGTATCAATAATTTTCTTCCCTTTTTCATTCTCCTTGTCGGGTTCTAACTCAGAGTAAAAACATGCATCTAACTCTAAAGCCTTCAACTCGGCCACCAGCGACTGCTTGGTCCGACACTCACTTGTGTTATGAGTGGGGCTCTTATGGAACTCACACCACTTTCCTGTGTCCTTTGATTTTTCGATGTTGTTATTTTCTTGTGGCTTTAATGGGTTGCCTTGGGTCCCCGCAACTTGGCTTGGTCCTTAGTTCTGTAGTTTGGGGAAGCCTTTCCCGTGCTTTGGATTCTTGGGTCCAAAGTCTCACTTCTTTTATTTAAACTTTTGTTTGATCTTGACAGCGTATCGGTACACCATGTTGAGCAAGGAGATGTTCAAGAACTCCATCTCTTCCTAGATGTACCTATGTAGGCATACACATTACTTGAGTACCAAATGCAACTTAGAATCCTTGATACCCAACTTTTTGCAAAGGATTTGAAAAATATTTGTGAACTCCAACACATCTTGGTCCCTTCCCTACCGCAGCATAGTTTAGTTTATGTATCTGTCCTCATAGCTCCTGACATGGTAGTAATAATCCTTGATCGCATCCCAGAATGAATTCTAATTGGGGGAAACTGAAAATAGTGAGCCCGTACTTTCATCCTTCTGCTCGCAATAGGGTTCCCACCAATCCTTAACGTGGGGGGCTACTTTGAAAAGTACGAAAGTGATCTTTAGCTGGTTGGGAAAATCATGAACAAAAAAATAACCATCTAGAATCTGTAACCATTTATCTATGGCATCTCCGTCTATCTGACCCTCGAATATGGGGATTTCAATGTTAACTTATACCTTAAAGGTTGTGGCACTTCTAGAGTAGCTTTTGGAAGTAGATGTGTTGCCCCTCGGTAACCGTTGAAGGATTTGGGCAAAATTATCCATCATCACGTTCCTTCTTCGCTCGAGGGCTTCTTCAAGCAAGATTTTTTTAGGATCTCCTACCCCTCATCCTTCTTTCCTTCCACCATGGGAGGCCGTCAGGGTTTGCGAGGTTGGTCTTGCAAAGGTTGGACTAGTTCAAGCCCTAACTCCTTAGATCTCGACCTTGTTGGGGACATCCAAAGAAAAACAGGGGAAGAGTAGACCACTCTAATACCACTGGTCTGGATTTAAACAGGAATGCAACAAATTATAGATATAACCATAAATACATAGATGTAGTAGAAATAATACTTCATTTCGTTAATGTAACATATTGAAATACACTTACAAACATAAATGGAAATAAACCAGCGAGGGCGATGGTAGCTTATCTCTGAGAAGAGATGTGCTGGCTACATGCCTCTAAAATATCTCACAATGAGGCTTGAATGCCTATTTATTGTTGAGAAATAATGGAAAACCCTAAACATCCAAAAATTGAACCATAGGAGATGAAGCACCAAACTATGGGCCCCGTTTCGGTTAAATTGGTACATCAACTTCCCGGGGTCGTAACTTTGGCATACAATCTCCGTTTGACACGCACAATACCTCGTTAGAAAGATCTATATGAGGAATACAACTTTGGGATGAGAAACATCAATGCATGGACCCATGTTTCTCCAAATATTCCCAACAAATATCGTTTAGGGCCTCAAAACGGCTCCGGATGCTCGGGACCTAAAAAACTGCTAAAAATAGTAAATTGTGCTACAATTAAGGAAACTGGAAAAATGAAAGAGACAAATTGTCGGGGTCTAAGTGGGATAGGCGGGTGGCAACCAACATCCACCTCAATCACAACCACTCCCTAAAAGTCCCTAGCTCTCTATCTTGCCTTGGCAATACCTAGCATATAACCTTGTCACTCCCTCCTTAGCACACCTAAAACTCACTCGCACTCCCTAACTCACATTCTTATCTATTAATTTGCATGCATTTTGAACTAGTTCTCCCTTTTTTTTCCATGACACTTGGTGACCACTAGTATTGTAGCAATAATGCTACAACTCCTGGGCTGCCAACTTTACTCTTATCAACCTGGTAGTTCGTAACAAACTTGGAAGTGATAGTGTTGTATGCACAAGTACTAGCTCTTACTGCAGGTTGTCACTTGGTCAGTCGGTGCAAGATAAATAAGATCTCAAGCCAACTTCTATGGATTCCAAAAGAAGGTCTATATGTGATAAAATGAAAAAGAGAGATACTCTATAGATGTTATTATACTTGTAGAAAGGAAGACTGAAATGTAAAGCAAACAAAGGAAATCCTCTTTAACCACTAATCCTACTTTTGCAGAAAGCACTATGAACACCATGAAAAGAATGCCATTATCTACTCAAGGAAGTAACCAACATCTACCTAAGCTATTTCTGAATGTAAATGAGCAAAAAACTTCTTTTTGGATTTTTATGTATTTTTATGTGAATTTGTCATGCATGTAATTTATTGCCTGTGAATGTGGCAGCGAATAGGTGGCATTAGAGGGTGGTTTTGGGACATGAGAGGATGTAGGATGGTGTGGATGGGTCCTAGGAGATCTTAGGTGGCCTCTTGGAGGCTTTTCCCAAACGCGACCTTCAAAAGAAAGCCTACAGGAAAATCTACAGGAGGACACAGGGAATCTACAGGAGGAAAAACAACATTCTACAGGAGGCCTCTAGGAGAAGGCCGAGAGTAGTTTCCACTATTTTGAAGGTGTGAGAGTGGGTGGAAAAGGTGGATGAAGTGTTAGGGTACCTAGGGTCTACTAAGAATTATTATGAGAGAGAAATATGATTGGATTTGATCAAGGAGAGAGGAGGAAATTCTATGGAAAATGCAGGAAACTAAGGAAGAATTGAGGGGAGACTTGGGCGACCTATAGGGCATGGATCAGATGGAGGATGGAATGGCTGGTAGATTGGCTTACTGCTAGAATATATCTACTACATCAATAATTGACAGTCAACAAATGAGAACAAGCAAGCAAGGAAATAAGTGCATCAAAAAATAGAGTTTCTGCATCAAGTAAATTATGATCTATGAAAGGAAATGTTGATAACAATTGCATGAAAGAAAAGCATGAGAAAATACTATTGAAAATAAGGGACTGAGCATAATTAAGAAGTTCTAAAGAAAAGGAAACTGGACTATGAGCCAACTAGAAAGTTGCAAACACTAGAAGTCCTATGAATGAGGAAAATCTGTGTTTCTGGGGTAGCAAGAGGGTCTTTGCCTCAAATCATTGTCCCAAAGGGAGGAAGAGAGGCCAAGGCATTGTTGCTAGCCTTTTGGATCTTTTTTATCATTGCTTGACCGGCTATAGAAAGCAAAAATGGAAACAAACCACTGAATCATCAAAAGCAATCTATTTTTAACCATAAAAGAAATGCATCTAACAAAAACCTAAGCTACAAATTGAAATGAAACATACAAATACAAGTAAAGAGGAGCTTGGCTGCTTGGATTGGGCCCTAACCCAAGAGCTTCAGCCCTCTGAGGTAACTCAATTCTAACTCAAAAATGATTCCATCTTTATTCTCAAAACAATAACAAGATTACATGAACTGTCAAAAAATAATCTCGAAGTTGAGAAAAGTTTACATAAGCAAAACTACAACAAAAATCCTAACCTAGGGAGGTCCTAGGCCTCTTTACTTATACAAATGAAGCTACCAACATCTCCCTTAAAATCAAGGAGGCTTGGCTCCCAAAACTTGAGATAATCATCAGTTGTCCTCCACTTGCTCGGTTTCTTGCTAATGCATGACTTGGCTGCCTATACTCCAATCTGAATGAAGGGGAATTCACAGTGAGGAGTAATAAGTGAGGGGGATTCACTTCTATAAGTCCTCTCCTTTGTCCACTTCGAGTTATTGCTACCATTTGTCCTGTGATCACTCAGGTTGTTCCGTAGGAAAATTCTAAGGAGGGAATACGACCAAAGTAACCACAGACCAATCTTTTAGACACAGATTCTAGCCAATTTGCATCCAGAGAGGGCTCTCTCTTTATAATTTAGCTATTTTTTGACGTATTTTAGGCTAGTTATGAAGTACAAGGGTTTGTTTGATTTTTGGATGATGATATTCAATAGAACCGGGGTGTAAGTCTGATAAGTTTAATCCATTGGGCTAATGGAGTCTGTGAGGATGAACTACTGGATATGGTTTCTTTGACAGAGGGTGGAATTGCAGAGCAAGGTAATCAATCATCGAACAATTCATATGTTGGAATCAGATAGAATGGGGTCAGTGGGTGAAGGGGAATTAAGAATCCTTCATCATGTTGACAGAGGGAAAGTGGATGATTATTGCTAAGGAGCAGTTAAGAATTCCCTGGCTAATATTCAAGATGAAAGAACCAGGGGAAACAGGAGCAATGAAGAATTCATGTTTATGCTAATTCTAAAGAAAACATTAATAATAATAAAGACTGAACATAGAGTGCAAACAAGCAAATTCTGAGTTATTCTTTTTCTTTATTATTTAGTTCATGAAACATATATGATATAGTAAACAAAAACTATAAAACACAGGTTAGAAGAAACTTATTGATCCATAAAACGACTCAAGAGTTCTGTAGCATGGTCGTCTGCATTAATTCCACATCTATAAAGTTCAGCAACAGTGGATTCCAACAGCCTTTTTATTCAGAAAATCTTCAGAGTTACAACGTAGTCCAGGAAATGGATCACCAGCCCCGAATACTTCACTTGGGGAGGTATTTATACAAAAATGTTTACAAAATATCTCAAAGAGATAATATCTAGCAATAACTCATTCTACCAACTCAAGAGGAGAAATAAATGATCTTGAAAACAGGGAGGAATAAATGAAGAAGTAACTGTCGTTGTGCTGGCTTCTTTTGTTTGTGAGCTATGTTGACTTTAGGCTTAGTGAGTCGGCTGGTAGCTATCTTTTACTAATATTCCGCGCTACTGCCTCGGCTTCCTTGGTTGTATTTGATTCTGCCTTAATACGTTGTTGCTCCGTGTGATTCTCGTCCTTTCCTGTTTTCTGCTTTATGGCATGTGATACCAACTTTCAATTTTCCAAAGATATGAAGGAAATCAAAGACAAGCCTATAGAATCTCCAACATGTCTTGCCACCATTGGTCATCTCGTAATTTGTTCCTTTTCAGTTTTCTTAAAGTATCATCAACATTCGTGTACCTGAAGAAGATAGGCTAGACTGTGAAAAGATGTTTCACTTCATGCTCAATGTAAAACAGATTTTCTAAATTGTCATACAGGCTTTGTCCAGATGGGAGTGATTTGTCTGCTGAACTACTTGATGAAGCATTTACTTGATCAGCATCATGTTTATTTAACATGTGTGTGTACTGAACTTGTCTCAACAAGCGTTGATTAATTCCCAACAGACTTGGCAAGCCTCTTTCCTGCAAAACTGCAAATCTCTCAATAAAAGAATTTATCTCCACTTGCATGTCCTGGCACTTTCTCTCCATATTTTGCATGAAGTTCTTCATGGTCAGAACTCTTTTAACTTTTAGAATGGTGGTTGTCCTATCTCTGATATCTAGTGCTGCTAGTTCTTCACTGGTCTTTGTATTCAAAAAGTGTATTAGTCTGTTGGCCTGTTCGGGCATATGTCCCAATAAATTCCTGGCCTTTTGAATTTCCACTTGAGCTGCTGTTATCAAATCAATCTACTCATAAATAGTCTGAATAGATCTCCATACGGTACCAATGGATTGACTGATGTTAGCCCACAAAATTCCCTTAATTTCTCCCAGTGGCTTATCCAAAGAGAGGTCCTTTTCCAATGCTTTCACCCTGTTCTCTATTTCTTTCACCTCTCTTGTCTTTTCTGCCACAGTCATTTTGGACTTATCATAACTCACTTCTAATTCTACCAACTTATCTTTAGCTTCTTTCAATTCTGATACTTGGATTTTTAATTCTTCCATGGCCTTTATTAATTGATCTGTTGTCATGGTTGTACTGTTGCCTGGTGTTGTGGTTGTTGATGTTGATGTACCTGTAATGATTTGTGTTGTTGATGCTGGGACAGTAGGAGGTATTGTTGTTGTAACTATAGGAGGGGTAGTTGTGATTGTTGGAGCTATTTCGGTGGTTGGGAGGTCGACTCTCCCTGCTTCTCTTTCATTTCTTTCTCCAAGGCCTTCTCTATCTCCCTTAATCTTTCATTCATTTTCATTAGCAGGTCCATCATGTCTTCCTGTGATTTTTGCTCAATAATCTTTGTAGTTTGAGGCTGCATAGTAATAGGCAGCTTCAGTTGCTTCTTGAGGGTTGCAATGTCCTCTTCCTTCTTTTTAATTAATTCCTTTATGCCCTTGGCATCTTTGGGATCATGTCCCAGCTCAATAATAATCTCTTCCAAGGATTTGATCCTGTTATCCTTGGGTAAAGAGGAAGCCTTTTCTAAATCGAATTGGGCAGAGGTGTTATTCAATGAATTTTGCAATTTGTGAGCCAATAATGCTTTGTCTACCAACGTGGAGTAGACAATCTCCTCAGTTTGCTTATGCAACTCAATCTGGTCCATTGGATGAATGTCTTTAGCCAAAACTTCCAGATTGGTCCTAATATAATCAACATCTGACTGTGGTTGCTACATTTTGGGCTTAAAATGACTAAGGATCATTTTTCCTTCTTGTATGTCATATGCTAACATTAACCTTTGTTGATTTGTGGGGGCCACCTTTAGTAATTGATTATAAAGTTGAATTCTTACTAGGTCATTCTTTGCCTTTATTTCAGTGAATGTTCTCTTAATTTCAAAAGCTTGCTTGCTTTGTGGCCTAGTGGATGAAAATTCCACACTATGTTGTCTTTCAATCTCCTGCCTGTGTGAACTGGTCGATGTTTCTATGACCGGGGATGTATCTTGGTTGACCATTCTTTCTCCCCTTAAACTATCTGTGGTCTCCTCAATGAACTCCTCCTCTGATAAGGGGTTTAATCTTTGCCTCTTCTCCCCCGGTTGGTATGCAGAACTGCTGATTAGTGTTTCTTCTTGCCTATCCCTTTTCTTGCCTCTTTCCTCATTTAGAGGAGTCTGTAGTGCAGGGATTTGCTGTGCCCTTGTTTATGCTGGAGGAACTTGCCCTTAGCCTTGTTCCTTTGATGTAGCTGGCTAGTCTGCCATGGTGTCCTGCTCTGTGTCTATTACCTCGTTGCCCTTTGCTGATCCTGTGCTGGCTTTTTGTGTGGGCTACTAAGAAGTCCCGGAAAAAGATGTGTCACCTCCTGTATGTTGAGGCAGCTTGAAGGATACCTATCCAAAAGAGTCCAGGTCAAGCGTTTTTTCAAGGTCTTTCATGGCTTTTTCCAATTTCTCTTCTTCAGTAAGTTCTTCAAGTAATGTACCTTCTACCCACTCATCCTGATTAGCAAATTGCTCTATTTTAGGGATCCTATGATGAACGTATGCTGACAGCCTGTTTTTCACTTTCCTTTCAGTTATGAAATGATTGGGGTCATATGGTGCCCAATAAAAACTTTGTTTCAATTTAAGTTGTTCCCCTAAAATCTTATCAGCCTCTTCCCAAGCTTCCCTTTTATTGAAGACAAAAGGGCCCAATTAATTTCTTATTTTCAGTTGTGCCTTTTTCTTAGCACTGCAGAAGTGGGTTAAATCTGCATTGATAAGTTGCCTGAAATACTCCAGTGCAAATAGTCTCATAGGCACAAATTTGGGCAACTTATAAGGGCACAGCTCACATCCATATATTCTGATTTCGGTGTAATTCTGATAAAAATACAATCACCTATTTTGTAGTTTTTGGTGAGCTGTAAAATCTTCTGCATATCAGCAGAGAGCCTAGCAGGAGCAGTTCTCATCAGTAGAGAGGAGGTTGGATGTATAAACAAATCAATGAATTTACAGTAGGTATAAGGGGAGTCATGAACACAGTGGAAGACCGTGGTCTAGAAGATTACAGACCTTTGTTCTCCTTTAAAATCCAGTCTTCTAATGGGAAACTGAAAGCTGTCTGTTTGATAGTATAGAAAGAGATGATATATGTAAGATGTGTACTTAAAGGCTCCTTCTCTGTCTAGACTCATGAATTGCTCATGTATTTTATTGGCTATGAAAGTGGCATAATCATATTTGATAGCAGGGGGTTGTCCTGGAGTAAATATTGATAAGAGAACCAAGGTGGTCTCATCAACATATTCACTTGTTTTAAATCCCAAGATGTAGGAAATCATGTCAACAAGGAGTCTTCCTGCTTTAGTGAACCAAGAATGTAGATAAGGAGGAGGTTGTTGGGGCTGGCAATTTGGTTTCATAAATAATTGAGCTATTCTGGTTATCTCTGAATTGGGTAATTTAGCACCTTGGTCCAGCAAGAATCCCATGGAAAGAGGAGCCAGAGGCTCAGTGGATTTGAAGTGTAGCATCTCATTTATGGACTCAGGGGTAATGTAAAAGAGAACAGTTCCAAATGGAGTCACAACTACTCCTTGGATAGGCTCATAATTGGCACAGCATTAGTGGATAATATTAGGGAATACATTTACTAAGGGGAGGTAGTATATGGGCATGTTGGATTCCCATATTCCATAGACATCAGTATTGCTTCGGTAATTGTTTCTAACTTCACAAAATGCTTGGAGGTGAGGTTTATCACCGATGAAGTCTTTAATCTGAAAATCAGGATCCATTTATTTTGGCCAGATGAGGGAGGATGAGTTTCCCCAATGAAGTCTAAACCCCATTGTTGAAATGGTCTTTCAGTGGAAATTGGTCTGAGGGGTAGAGGTAGAAGCTTTCTCTTGCCTTCAAAGATTTGACATTTATGGAAAGATGTTACAAATTTCTTCACATCAGCAAACAAGGTGGGCCAATAAAATCCAGCCCTTAGGATCTTATCAGCAGTTGATTTCCAGTACAAATGTCTGCCACAATCCCCTGCATGAAGTTCTTTAAGTACCTTGTCAATTTCATCTTTTATTAGACAATTTAATAAAACACCTTCATGATTCTTCCAAAAGAGAGAACCATCTAAAATACAAAAATTTAAAGCTTTCATTTTTATAAATCTTTTCTTTGTTCTGGATAACCTTGGAGGAACTTGCAGGTTTAACAATACAAAACATATATCAACATACCAAGGTGATTCTAGGAAGGCCTAGCTGATTTGTGGAGTCGCCATCTCATGTTCATTATCCAGTTCATTAATATCTAAGGCTTGGCAATTGGTTTCAGTCATAAATTTTGCCAATCCCTGTCCTTTCACAAGCTTTGTAGGCTTTATTTCAATGTCATACTCTAATATAGTAGCAATCCATTTACCTCTTTTGCCTTCAATCCCTTCTCGGGTTATGATATCTTTGACAACAGTATTTGGCACATAAGCTATTACATGAGAATATAGTATGTAGACCCTGAAATCTTTGATGGCTTTCACCAATGCATAAGCTTGTTTTTCCATGATTTGGTATTTTAGAGGTGCATCCCTCAGTGCTTTGCTAAAGAAGGCTATGGGTTTTTCATATCCTTGATCATCTTTCTGTAGCAAAACAGTAGCAATACTATGTTTTGATGCAAATGAAAATATTATAAACTCTCTGTCAAATTTTGGGCTTGTGAGGATTGGTGTTTTAGTCAAAGCTATTTTGATTTCTTCAAAGGCTTGTTTAGCTTCTACTGTCCATTTTACCTTGGAATCCATTTTTAACATATTGTTTAACGGTCTGATTAATTCGGCCAGGTTGGGTATAAATCTTCTTCGAAAGTTTATTTTTCCCAGGAAGGCTTGAAGTTCTTTGATGTTTCTTGGGTGAGGAACTTGCAGAATGGCTTGTATTCTGTCAAGATCAATCCTAATGCCTTCTTTGGATATGATGTGGCCTAACAATTTGCCTTCTTCTAGGCCAAATAATGACTTTTTTGGATTTAGTGATATACCATATTTTCTGCAGATTAAAAGCACTTGTCTGAGATGATCCAGGTGTTGTTGATCTGATTTGGAGAATGCAGTGAGATCATCTAGGTATATTACCAGGAAATCATGGATTTCTTTAGCAAATGCTATGTCCATGGCCCGTTGAAAGGTAGCCCCTGTATTCTTCAGTCCGAATGGAATTTTCACATATTTGAAGGTTCCCCAAGGTGTTGTGAAGGCAGTCTTATCTTGGTCATCAAGGTGAACTAGAATCTGGTTGAAGCCTCGAAACCCATCTAACAGTGAAATTCTAGAGGCACCTACCACCCTTTGTAAAATGTGGTCCATCTTTGGTAAGGGGTAGTGGTCTTTTAAAGAGACTTTGTTTAAATTTTTCAAATCCACACACAATCTAATTTCCCTTGTTTTCTTTCTAGTGGGCACTAAATTAGAGGCTCATTCTGAAAATCTGATAGGAGCAATTATTCCAGCTTCATACATTATTTTGACTTCTTTTTCAATTAGAGGGAGGAGCACAGGGTTGACCCTTCTGAGTTTTTGTTTCAAATTCTTTTGATTTTCTTTAAGGGGTATTGTATGTTGAATCACAGAAGTATCATAAGATTTGAGATCTTCATAGCTCCATGCAAAAACGTCCTGGAATTCTTTGAACAGTTCAATGTATTTAAGCTTTTGATCAGGGGACAAAGCTTTAGATAGTTTTATCATTTTTTGGTTCTCCTCGGTTCCTATATTACAGTCCTCAATTTTTGCATTTAGAGGTTGCATTTTGGGTTTCCTTAAAATATCATTAGACTCAAAAATGTCCTCAAGAGGAGTTAATCTTGTAGGTAAACAATTGTCCTTTAAATCAATCACTTCAGATTCTCCTCCAACAGTATCATCAAAGTCTATTTCTTCAACCTGTTGCAACTCTTTGCTGGTGAATTTTGTTGGATGTAATATTTGACTTGTTTCAGCCGGAATGTGTGTTTCAGTTTTGACTATTTTATCAACTTCACATGCAGTGCTTGCATCTATGTTAGTGTTGAAAAATTCTTCTTTTAGGGTCAAAAAATTGTTAATCTGAGTGTCATTATCAAATACTTTCCAGTTTTTTACATTGTTAGGTATTACTAGCCTATGTTTAATCTTAGCTCTAAAATGATGGTTAGGCTCAAATGGTAGTTTAGAAGTGCTGGAGAAAGTTGCTAGACTTTGAGCATGCAAATTGTGTTTCCTTGGAATTTTAGCAAGCTGAGTTTCTAGGAAAGTGTTGAGTATTTCGATTGCTGCCCCTCTATAAGATCTTAATCTTAGATCATTTGTGAGGAAGTTTCCTTTCATTTGTTGAATGACCAAATCAGAGTCTCCCAAAATTGATACCCTAACTGCACCTAAGCTTTTGATCAGTTTGAGTCCTAGCAAGAGGGCTTCATATTCAACCATGTTATTAGTGCATCTAAAATTCAGCCTATATTCATGTCCTTCAGCACGATTATTTTCCATGTTATCTATCCAAATCCCTACTCCTGCTCCTAGTTTTTTGACTGATCCATCAAATTCCATATACCATAGGATTTCTTGATTATAACTAGTATCAGGAGTCTCAAAAATTTGTTGACTAGGGAGATTTGGACTTTCAATTTCATGTGGTTTTCCTTGTGTGTCTAATATATCATTGTTCACAGAAATTTCTTGAATTTTAACAATAGATTTTTCATTTATGAGTTTTTTCTGCCTTACAGTCAAAACCTTAACATCAGTTTGGGGACAAATTTCAACATTGTATAGGATGAAAGAGTCCATATCGGAATGCATGGAATAAATGGGAAAATTTTGGGGTTTTTCCTAACTGCTGACCACATATTTCATCAAAGTTTCTCTGTATAGCCTTTTTGGTTGACCAAATACTGAAATGGTGGCATATGACATGTCCAGTTGTAAAGATCCCTAAAGCTTGGCACCCCAAGATCTTGACAATAACATTCCATATTTGGGTGGAATATCAGCCACCACAACATCCATTAAAATTGTCTTGGTAGGGTATTGAACTAATGATACACACAAATCTTTAATCAATCCTAGGCATCTAACCTAGCTAGAATCAAAAGAAAATAGGTCTTTATATGGCCTGGTTATGTCTAGTTCCAATTTCTCCATCACAGACTTGGGCATCAAATTATGGGAGGCCCCGGAATCAAACATTGCATTGTGAAGTATCTTATCATGGATGTTTAAACTTACATAGAAAGGAGGAACTCCTCCATCTACCGATTTTCCATTTACTTCAGGGCCAAAGATTAGTTCAGGTTGGTCATCAAGGACATTTACTGCATCTCTATTATCTGAAATTTGCAGTGATCTACTGATTTGTTGTCTATAGATATGATGCTTAGCCAGTTTTGACAGTGGAATGGCTATCTTCAACTTGCCCATTTCGGCCTCAAGGTTGAAAGGTTTTTCAGTTTGTATTTTTGCATTTCGGGCAGCAAGGTTCTCTTTTTCAGCTGGATTTTCAGCGTCTATCTCTTTGATGGGAATGTTGTTATGAAGAGAAGTTGTTTGTAAGTTATTTTCTGGAGATTATTCTATACTTTCTTTGAAGGGAATGGAAGTTGAATAATGTTTATTAGATCGTTGTTTATCTGAAACATCTTCAACTATTAGGCTATCTGGGTTGAGAACTAGTTTCGGAGAAGCTTGTACATCAGGGTCTTTGATCTTAGTTTTGGTAGGTTGCTTTATTTCTTTCTGCTTAGGGACATCAGGGACATCTATTCTTCTACTTCTCAAATTATATTGTTTGTGAACTTCATAGATGGCTATGTGATATCCTTCTCTAGAATCAAATGATTCCCCTGATTGAATTTGGAACTGACTGAGAGTGTGAGCTTCTTGGTCTTCTTGGGTTAGGAAGATTTGTTGTTCACTATTGAGGCCCATTAAATTAATTTGAGTATCTTAGGTGGGCTCACTAGAATTTGAAGCTTCTGCATAGTTTTCTTGAAATGGGTGCCTAATGTTTTGGTCAGGCCCAGAATTTCCAGCGTTGGGATTCTGATTCTTTCTAAAGTTTGGATTTCTTCCAGTGTTACTTGGTTGGCCATCCCAAAACAATTTTATTTCAATTGTTTCTACTCTATCCCCAAGTCTGTCCATTCCTTTAATGATAGCATCTAACTTATGTTCAAATGCCGAAGGTTCTTCTTTGAAAGTTGTTCTCCTTTCAGTTCTAGCCCGATTTCTCTTAGAAATCAAGTTGGCCTCCACACTAATAGCTATGCTTTGCATTTGTTCTAAGATTTGAGGATCTCTTTCCCTTAGCTGATATGCCATGTCAGAGTTAAATCCATCAGGGAATTTGATGAAGGCCAAGTCTGGTGGAGGTCTGAGATTCTGAGGAATAGCATTGTATACATTGTTAAATCGGCTGCAGTAATCTTGAACAATTTCTTGTGGGACTCTTTTCAATTTCTCATATTCTGATAAAATATGTAGGGGATCCTTTTTCTTTTCCCATCTGTTCTGTTAGGCCAGGAGTAACTCCAGTTTGGCAGAAAACTGATACGATTTATTTCATTAGGTAGCTATTGTTATATACAATGAATGTGATTGCTCAGTTCATCTTCTTGATGACTATTCACATTCCAAGTTCACCCAATCATAGAGGATTAGGTGTCAACATTCCCCCCCTTAATCTGAAGGGATGTTGGTGTGTCCAAGCATCGTTCTGAATCTTTCAAGCTTTTCTCTTCCAAGCGCTTTGGTGAAGATGTCTGCAATTTGCTCGTTTGTGGAACAATAACGGAGATGGATCGTTTTGGCCTCAACATGATGTCGGATCAGATGATATTTAGTATTGATGTGCTTTATACGATCGTGGAACTTTGGGTTCTTGGCCAACTTTATTGCAGAGGTGTTGTCAATCATGAGTGGAGTTGATTATACTTGATTTACCTGCAAATCTTCAAGAATTTTCCTGAGCCACACAATTTCTTTCCTTGCTTCAGCTGCTGCCACGTATTCTACTTCTCTTGTGGAATTTGATGGAACTGATTCTTTGCATGATCTCCAAGAGACAACTCCTGATCCAAGACTCATAGCATATCCTGAAGTAGATACTCTAGTTTCTTTGTCTCCATCGAAGTCTGAATCAGAGTATCCAATCAAGCTGAATTCGTCCACCTGTGTATACTTGATTCCAAGGTCTTGA
>APFE030977199.1:4367-35680 GCA_000404065.3 Pinus taeda | reverse complement strand
TCTCATTCATAGCTTTCAGGATAAAATCTCTTTGCTGCATTAATTTTAGCAAATGAAAGTATGTGATATTAGCCCTAGATTTCTTAAGATCATCCACAATATTGTAATCAATGTTATAAACAGGATAGGGAAAAGTGAACATACCATCTTTGCCATTCCTAATTAGGTGTTTACCATATTGAGTAGCCTTCATTGCAGTCGAAGATGCATTTTCTTTCTGTGGATGGTTCGCCACAAGAGTATTCTTGGACTGACCACAAGGTGAATATCTTTGTTGGTCTGATCCACAGGCTTCATCACACCTACAAGTGGCCCTTTTCTTCATGTGTGGATTTCATTAGTGTGGATTTCTGCCATACTATCTCCCTGGTCATCATCATTCTCATTTGTATAGAAATCCCACAGTATGTTGATTTGAGATTCTTCTTGCAAGGGCTTTTCTACTTGGTATTCTTCCTCATCTTCTTGTTCTGGCTCTAGCTCCACTATAGATTATTCTTGGTTAAGGAGCGATCCTATAAGAGCTAGCTCTTCTGTGTTTAAATTCCCTTTGTTAGGTGGAGCAGGCAGTGCAAGTGGACCATGACTGCCTTCTTCCTTGTTACGATAGAAAGGTTTGAAAGTTTTTTTGTTGTTATACTCTCCTACACTCCCTCTTGTACTCTCTATAGAATTCATTTTCATATCGATGACTGTATTTGTCAATTACATAATGATCTGATGCAAACCTTCTACATCTGTGGTATCCTTTCCTTTGGTTTTAGCCCCTTTGTTATCATTCCCATTGTTCTTCTTGGATGCCTGAGAGGCTTTCCTTTCTCTGGTTGTAGGGTGGCATGCTGTGAGACTGAGAATTGCATTCTCGACTTTTACTACTTCATCGATAGCACATTGTAAGGTCTGTGTGTTGAGTCCCAAAACTGCATCTTTCCTACACCTTTTTCTAGCTTCTTTCCATTCATCTAAACCTCCTAAATCATCAGTATCATTGCATAATAGTTTAAAAAGGGCATTTAAAGTGGTTTCTTGACTATGTGTTTGTGTTGCTATTTGAACTAGATTTTTGTTTATAAGCTGCGGAATCTTGTCACTTTCCGCAGCCACCCCAAGTTTCCATAGCAGTTTTGTCGAAGTCTATATTGTATGTGTCTTTAGGCGAATCGAGCCACATGGGCAAGTTGCAACCGACGTGGACATGGACGGAGTCCTATTGGCTCAGTCAAATTCATCAGAAAAGGCCATAGTCAACAGTGGGAAAAACAGTTATCAACTCAAGAGTCCTACGGTGATAAAACTCTGTTTTTCACCACGTGAAGCTTTGCGTGGTTTTTCCTAGATCTCGAGGGACAAGTTAACACCTGTGGACTACTCCATGAACCGGATCCAACAACTACCTTCGAAAGATTGAATCCTCACGACAACCATAGTGCTAAATCTCGGGACGTGGTTGTTTATGTGTCTTGTATCAGCACCGAATGTAGGAAAACAATTATATTATCCTCTGTTATAAATAATGCGTTCTCATACACATAGGAGTTATCTTTTGACAATGTAATTTTGACTATAAAGGAACCCAGTATGCCGTAACTTTATCACTGTATTGTGACTGCATTTTAATACATGAGAAGTCTCTGTTTTTAAGCTCAATTGGTGGTTGATTGTTGACTGTCTGAGAATTGTGCAGAGGGCCCCTGCACAGGCCGAGGTCTTGTTTATTATTGTAAAGTTTCATGTTTCATTTCTTTATGCTCTTATGCCATAACCATTCACTTGTATATGTATCACAGTTCTTATGATGTTAACGCTTGATAGCTGTCCATAGTTTTTCACATTTTTAACTGATCACTACTTTTGTTTCAGATCACAATAGGCAGCCCGGGAAACACATAGTTTTCTAATGACTAATGACATGGGATCATTCTTTTCCTTCTGTTGATTTTCATTTCCTTTAGTTTTTAGTTCCAGCATTGTGTTATTTATTTCAGTTTTGCTCATTTAATTTTCTGCAAGTTAGTTATTGAATTTCTCATGACATTTTCAGTTACCTCCTAAAGGCAAAGCAAGTCGAATGGCGAGGGATTGAAGTATGAAGTGTGTAGTTTGATATTAGTATATTTTTCTGCAAGTTAGTAATTGAATTGCTCATCACATTCTCAGCTACCTCCTAAAGCCAGAGCGAGTCGAATGGTGAGGGATTGAATTATGAAGTGTGTAGTTTGATATTGGTTTACTTTTCTGCAAGTTAGTTATTGAATTTCTCATGACATTCTCAGTTACCTCCTAAAGCCAGAGCGAGTCGAATGGTGAGGGATTGAAGTATGAAGTGTGTAGTTTGATATTAGTTTATTTTTATGCAAGTTAATTATTGAATTGCTCATAACATTCTCAGTTACCTCCTAAAGCCAAAGCGAGTCGAATGGTGAGGGATTGAAGTATGAAGTGTGTAGTTTGATATTAGTTTTATTTTCTGCAAATTAGATATCGGATTGCTCAAGTTGTTTATGATTACCTCCTAAAGCCAGAGCGATTCGAATGATGAGGGGTTAGAATATGACTTGATGTAATGTGATTTTAGTTTACTTTTCTTGCAATTATTAGATTTCTTTGAGTTCAGTTTTTCTTATATTTTCATGGCAGCGAGGATAATGGGTTTCATGGTCACTAGTTCACCATTGTTTAATTCGAACAGTGGGACATTTTCACTCTCTTTTCAAGAATTAGTTTCATCATTGCATGTTTTTAGAAAGTTTGAAGTTTTGAAAATCATTTTAAAGGACATCATTACCTTGAACATTTATATCATACTTGTCTTTTAGAATTTCCATCTCACATTAGGGAATTAATAGAAATATACCCAAAACAAAACAAAAACTCAAAAACGACAAAAAAATAAGAAATAGATTATCTTGCACATATAGTACGCCGCACTTCAACAATTTACGACTCCCTGATTGACAATTAATACAACAATTTAGGACACTCTAAATTGACCAAATACTGTGTGTTACTCCTTTTGACTCACATCGTAGTAGGGACAGGGAAACAAGTGATGTAGAATTCCATAAGAACCTCTTCTGTAGGTCTGGCGGTGGCCGAGATTCTATTCAACAAGGTGTTGAACCAGATATTAAAATCCTTAACCTTTTCTTTGGTTTCCATTTTCAAATGGGATAGTTCTAAGACTTTTATAAAAAGCCCTATTGAAAGGAAGCCCATGAGGTGACCGATCTAGTTCTCAAGCTAAATTACCATGTGGAAGCTGCACTAGTCAGGGTAAAAGGAATAGGCGAAAGACTATATCTTCACCAGCTACCCCCAACATGTGCACGACCAGGAAGAACGAATTGATATGGTTTTCAATAGTGTCTCCCCGCTCAGGGTCAAATTTAGGCAGTACCTTTCCTACATTCTTGGGTAAGGGATGTTGCTACCTAGGCATCGCCATGGCATCCTGAGCGAGCTAGGGAGGCAGTGCTCCCAAAGGAGGTGGCAGTTGGTTTCCACCCAGTGGACGAATATTAGTCATATCGAGGATAGGGATGTTCTAGTTGAGGGCTTCTTCATTAGGATTTTTTGAATTGGGCCAGGGATTGCCTTCAGATGGGGAATCCTCAGCGATTTCTTCCCAAGGACAGTTGATACTCTACAAAGAATCAAGAACAATATCTTCAAGAGAAGGGGCTATAGATGTTTCTTCATTTATGTGATAGACCCTTGGCTTTCTTTTTCCTATCAGAGGTAATGACTAAAAGATAGGGAGTTGTGATAGGGAATGAGTGTAAGCTCGAGTAAGTCTTCAGAATAGTTGTTCATGAGTGACACGATACTCCCACAGTGTCTCTTCTTCAAAATGAGGCTTTTCCGAATGAGAGTAGGGGTATTTTCGACCTTCATAATCCATGTATTAATCTTTTTGAATCCATGCGTGGCACTTATAAATGAAATCTTGAAAAGCTATGGATGGCGTTTCAGGCCCTCCTTCTAGTGCCAATTTTTTGACATGGAATTTTTTCGCTATACCAACAAGGGGAATTAACCCGATTGCAAGCCCCAATTACACTTGCTTTCGTTTGGAATGGATAGTTCCAATGGGTTTTAAGGGATCCCGTAAAATGTTAAATGAGTTGGAAGATGGCTTCTGAGAAGAAGGCTTCAATTAAATCAACAAAATTAAAATAGCTAACCACTATGTATTAAATCCTATCTACACTACTTCTACTTTTCTGTGCTAAACTTAACTATTCTAGTCTATCCTACAAGAGCATAATAAAAGAGATTAAACACCATGAATAAATTCCAAGTCCAAAAAATCAATTATTGAGTTCATAGATGAACAAGGTTGTATTAGATCTTGATTGCAATTAGATTACTCATATAGAAATACACATTCCTTTCAACATAAATAAACCTGCAACTAGTGTTTAATATGGTTTTGAATCAGTGATCACTCACAAGTTAACCAAGCAATTGAATCATATTCAAATAAACAAGAATAATCATGGACAATATTCCATCAATATGCACAAACACAAATCACATTTATATTTATGCCAGCAGCAACACTCTGCTTCAATACACATAAAAGCAAAGGAAAAATAAATCAGAAACTATAGGCTCTTTCCTGAACCAAGCAATCCTCCTCATTCACAATAAATCAAAACTGTTCTTCTCCAAACCAAAAGCCCCTTCTCCTCTTTAGAGGCAATACTTATGCAAAAGCCATTGACTCTTGATCTTCCGTACCTCTTCATCTGCTCCCACTATTTTCGATACCCAAATCAAGTATACAAAAATAGGATCGTCAGCGTAATCGCTAACACGTAGAAAGAATATTTGCTAGAACACTTCATTTCTTGAGGAAGTGAACAGATGTCGATGAAAGGGTGACTGTGTGTCACCTCCCTATGATGAAAATCATGACAACTGTGCTTTCAGAATGCACAGGAAACAAGTGGGATTCGGACCTGGAATGCCTAAGGCCAGATCTTTGAACACAATGCTTTCACATACATGACTCTAGGAATCCCCTCTTGCATCCTTTACTTCTTGCCTATAGAGATAGTTATCATTAGCTTCATGATTGTGAACGATATGACATAAATGTTCAAACAAAACATAAATTCTTCCTTCATTAACTTTTATAAAACTATGGGAAATAACTGTGAAAGAAAAGGATTTATGCACAAAACACACATAACACCCAATTTTCCCGCTTAATCCATAGGCTTCGCATGACTTTTGAGGGCTTCACTTAATCATAATCGGGTATGAGCCCCTTCGCGGGTTGTAGTACCTATGCCTTCCACTTTCTTGATGTATGATTACACTATCGAGACTCCACAAGCACGCCTTTTAGACTAAAAACCCGTTCCCTTTGTTACATTGGGAATTTCACAAAACACATAAATACAAAGAAAATCCCACTCCAATCACTGAGACCGGTACTCAAATTTTATGTATTGGGGCCTATAAATATCGTCAGGTCTAGCATATCGTATATCTGAATATGCACAAGCCTAGGGCTCCGCTGATTATGATACATGACAGGGCTTCCAACCTGAAAATAGATATATATATATATATTATATATATATATATATATATTATATATATATATATATATTATATATATAATATATATATATATATATATATAAATAGATAATATATATTTATAACCCCGATGGGTCCGCCATATCACTACACAGATTGTATAAGCCCAGGCGCCCGCCGATATGTGATATGCGATTTAGGGAACCAGACGTGATAGATGTATATAATGCTGGTTAGTAATGCCATCAGTCCAGAGGCTAGTGGTGTGGCCATATAATATATAAATTATATATATATAATATTATTATATATATATTAGTATAAACTCAAGGACCCTTTCGATAGCGACATGCGATATAGCTTTCGGACTCGAAAATATATGAATTTGGGTTGATACTACCGTCAGGTCCGTAAGGTAACCATGAACCTTGAGTCTTATCATTAATTGTGATAGGCGGGAAAGGGTTTTACACATTTTTTTGAGCATTTCTACTATAAGGAGCTATAACGGGAATAATGATGTGATAGGAGGTTTTGTGAGTTAAATAAATCCCGAGGAACATATGAATGAAGGGCTTAAACAAGGTTATATGTGAGGGATTTATTAATGGGCTTAAACCATTTGCGAATGGAAGATTTGACTCTCTAGAGAGTTAAATCCCTCAGGTAAAACAAATAGTTCAAAGAGATGTAACATTAACTTCTTAGGGACCCATCCAAAATTGTTGCCAAGGCAAGTTTTGATAGGGTGGTGGTTGTGGCCACAACAGGATCATAGGTTGGAAAAGGTAAAGGAATCCATATCACTTGAAGGTTCAATTACCTTTCACACCTAGGTAATTCCTCCATGATTGTATCCTATACCACTTGATTCACCAATGATAGAGTTGGGGGGTTTATCCATTCTCCTAACCACTTGTTCCCATGACACTACTACACCAAGGGCACTTTTAAGACATTTTTTTAAGATGAAATAAATATTTTGTCCTAGAAAGGATCCACTATGATGTTTATGGACCTTTCTCGACAACCTACACTCTGAAACACAAAACTTTTTGTCACTTTTTATTGATGACTTCTCACGGAAGTGGTGTATCGTCTTCACGTGGAATAAAGATGAGACATTCTCTATGTTTGTAGAATTCAAGACACTAGTTGAAAAAGAAGCTAGCAAGAAGGTGAAGGCTCTATTGTAGAGGCTGCAACACCATCCAAAATTTTGGCCTGCACTTACATTTCAGAGCCTACTATGGATATTGTGATTGATCATTCCTTAGTCACTTATTGGTAAGTTGATGATCTCAAGCTCCCCTTTTCAATCTTAAGAGTCGTTCCTGCTTTTATCTTTATATAGAATGTGTCATGTTTTCGCATGGGGGTAATCGCTTGTCATGCAAAGGGGGGTTTATTTTGCTTCAAGGGGAAATTTTGATGGGAATGGGTTGTCCTCACCACATATACATGTTTAACACTCATTTCACACACTCTTACACAAGTGTCGCCTTTATCCTCCAAAAGTACATAATCGAAGCCACAGTTTCCATAAGCTGCCACAAAGTTGTTACATTAAGTGAAGTATGGGTTATATGTTCTGGATGGTCTATGTTGTATCGATAAGTTTTCAAGTTTGTGATCATAGTCAAGTTTTATCAGTATTCACATAAGTTCCACTAATCCCACACTTAGCTAAATTTCAGAGTTTCCTTAGCAACCTACCCTCATCCAACTTTCCTGAACTACGCACTTCAAATATGTAACCCTCAAGCTTTTTTGTTGCATGTTTGAACCATGCAATGTGTAGAAATCCCAACCTCCCTTACCATTCAAAACTGCAGAGTGGTTTCCTCCAGTCTCCTTCCCTCAGCCGGAACCCACTATCCCCAAAAATTGTGCAGTTTTGTCCCTTGGCTACCGAGTCTGCCTTGCATCTTGAAATTGCATAGATGTGTCCTCCGAGGGCCTCATCCCATAGAAGTGCCTTGCATCCTAAAACTGTGTAAATGTGTCCTTCTAGGGCCTCATCCTACAATAGTCACTGCCCATTGAAACTACACAATTATGTATCTCACGACCCACGAAGAAAGATGACATGATAGATGACTCTCAAGGAGTTGAGGAGAGAAATAAGCATACCAAGGAACCAAGGTATGATAGAATATAAGGACCACATGAAGATTCCATATGATGCATAACCCTTGAGAGGCTAGGTATGGAAAACAAAGCACATATTTTTAAATACACCTCTTAATGTAGCTTAAAAGTTTGCTTATCATTTTTGTATCATTCTGTCTTCAATGACATTCATTGTTTCAAGAACTGAAAGTCATTCCATGTGTTTCTTCTATGTGTCTTGCTCCCTTTCACTTGTTTATTACATAGCTTAGAAGATGAAGAGTATTACCACTTGTTTATTTAAGCTACGGTTTTGACCAACATGATCTTATGACTAACCAAGCACGATGCAAGGAATCTTAAGTGGGATGAAATATGTTTGATGATATGTATGTAGTTAGTACACTCCTTTGCATTACTCCTTTGCATTAATCCTTGCTCTGTATCTTGCATGTACCCTCACCACTTGTCAAATTTGGCTACCTGTTGCCAGTAGTCTCTTAGCTCTTTCTTAACAAAGCAGGGGAAGGAATTTCCTTCAACTTGATTTCTTCAAGGCTCTTCATAGAAATTATAGAGCTAAGAGAAGAAGATGTGGAATCTCACTATCAAACTCTTGAAAATACTTTGCATATTCGAATATATCCAAACGACTAAGCTGCCACTCAACAACATTGTCAATCTTGGAAGACTCAAGAAAGATCACATCTCTAGATATTATAAACTTCTTACTCACTTCATCATATAGATGGTATGCTTTGAAGGTATGAGTACCAAACTAATATACATTTGTGACTACTTGCACTGAGTTTTTTTATCTATTCCTTAGGTATCAAGGCATAATAGGAGGAACTAAAAACCCTGACATGCCTCACCGAAGGAATGTGGCCATACCACATTTCATAGGGAGTCTTGTTTCTAATAGAAAGATATGGACACCTATTATTTATATACACAACACATAGAACCACATAAGCCCAAGACCTTATGAACTTAACATGTGAACTATGCCAAGTTCATAGTGAAAGTAATACATTGCAATGAACTATGTGTTGAAAAATGCAACAAGAAATTGTCAATTTGATTTTTCCTTGATTAAATTGAAAAAATCCGAATTTCCACATCAACAAAAAAGTTGGATGATGTTAAATTGTGTGACATGGCTTGTGTCACCTAGTTTACTCAATAAATTTGAGTTGGAGGAGTTAGAGTTCAGTTCTACATATGTGATTGCTAATTTATAGCAATAAAGGTCAATTATCTCAGGTTGTTGCCAGTTAAACTAGTTCTAACTTTTGGGGGAACTAGTGGAAGGTCATTTAAGCAATGGGACTTCAATCAAACTCGGTGATCATCTAGTAAATTAATCAATCAACCCAAAATAATTGGGGCATGAAGAGAATTCAATTTCCCTAATATTGGTGGAGATTTGAAGGCAGTTTTAATTTCTGTTAGCTCACACAATTGCAAGAACTTGTTATAACCATAGTGGAGGAGGTAGCTTGAGTAGGAGCTTCTTGTGAAATTGGAGAGGGAATGATTGTTGGTAGCATTCATAGCCTACCAACAATTTTTTTCGCACCACACTTCAATGTTTTAGGCAGGGTCTTTGATGGTGGATAATTTTTTTTATGCTTTTTGGTCATGCACGTCCTCACTAAGTATCTTGGGAGGTCTGTAATAGTTCCTTGCATGCACATCCTCACTAAATATGTTTTGGGATGTTTGTACTAGGTCCTTGCAAATTTTTCTTTGCTAAGGCTTAACTACTTATGATCTTAGGTGCTCACAATAATTCGATAGTTTATGGCACTTTCCAAATCACCATTCTTGAAAGGATCCAACAAAACGACTTGAGACGAATATGAGAAGGGCATACTCTTATTGGAAGTAGCCTAGAACTAGTGGAATTGGTTGGTCCCAATAGTTTTAGAGTTGTACTAGTCTAGTTTGGCGATTCAGATTGGCTAAGGTTGGTCTTGTATTGAACTAACCTTAAAACACCAAAGTCACTAGTTTTCTAAAAACTGACCAATTCTGAAGAATGTAGTGAAACATAGCTAATAATGACCAAATAATAATTTTTTAATAAAAAATAAGTAAAGGGAAAACAAAAATTCTTAACTCGAGGGCCCTACAAAACCTAACCCTAGTAATTAATGGTAATATTTAATTTTTAAAGTTAAAGTAAAAGTTGACATTCTCCTTAGCTTTCCTTTTTGAAAAGGAAAGATAATGATAATGTAAACTTTTACTAAAATTTTTAATATTAACATTAATTGTTTCGTGTTGTTTGAGAGTGGTTCCAACTTCATTCAATTTTGAGAAAGTCAAATTTTAGATCCCATTCAAAACTTAGTGGTGATTATTTGGACCGCTTATTTGTAATGAGTCCTAGACTTTGAATTCAAATTTTTCAGGTGCAGTTATTGCATAATCATATTCCTCATGAAACTTTGTAGCAAAAGTTCATCTTTAATCCATTGCAAGCACTTGACCTAGCTTAGGGAACCATTAGCTACCCTTCCCAAGTTGCTCCTCAACATTGAAATTTGCTTTTTCAGTAGACATTCATTTTATCCACTAGATCATTTCTTCCACAATGACAGTCCAGCAACACCCCTGCTAGCATATGCTTGACAATCCATCTCATCGTTACTGCTACCTTATAAACACTCTTAAGTCTTGTGTCTCCAATCTAAAAGAGGAAGAACCAGAAAGGGCCTTCTTGTCCCTCTTCACAACCCACAGTATGTTTAGCTTCTCTCTTGTGCTTACACTCTAGTCTTCTCGCAACTTCAAAATGGTGAATCCTAAACATAGTCTCATGATGTCCATTCAGGGAAGAATAATTCACCCTTTCTTTGAATTAAATTACCCCCTATCATTCCCTTTGCCTTTACATGCAGGCATATATTTTCCTTGTGGAAGACTGTTAAGCTTCCCATCTCTATTTTTCCTCCCTCTCCTACCATCATGAACCTGATAAGCTGAATTTAACTAATCTCAATGTATATGAGATAAAAAAACCCATCCAACTAGGTAGATTGAGTTGAGACCCTTTTAGAAACTAAATCCATCCCTCCGCAATGATATGTCCCTCCCCAACAACATCATCATGTTGTGTTCGAGATCTATCATTCCCATGATCACCACAAATTTATGAGTCCTTCACTTACATATTTGGTAACCAGCATTCAGATCAATTATACTTTGTTATATTGTTTCTTGTGTGATGATTTCCTTTAATCGAAATATCTCCCTAGTAGGCACGAGTAACCAAATTCAAGTTCTTATTGAACTCTTGTGTTAACATAATTTTCATTTTGACCTATTTGGTTTCAAATTCTAGTGTGGTTGGTTTACTCGTTGACTACTAGCATTCACGAAGTGGTTATTGATGATCATAGTTAGTTTAGAGTGAACGTTGGACTTTGCCTTGAAAACAAAGCCCCAAGAATATGCAATTATCGTGGAACATTTCAGAGCCAATACTAGTGGAAGGCTAATTGTGTAGTGGGACTTTAGTCAAACTCAATGATCATCTAATTAATTGATCAATCAACCCAAAATAGCTAGTGCATGGAAAATTCAAGTTACCCAACTATGGTGGAGATTCCAAGTCAATGTAACATCAATTGTAGACTAGCCTTGAGTGTACAGGTATTGCATGCCATCACATGATCCACCTTGGGAATTTCACAATCCATTTTGTAAAAATTCCTAAATAATAGGGGCCTAATTTCTCAAGGAATTGCGCAAGGAAATATGGGCTCGAACAGAGGTAGAAATTTACTAAGTCTAGGTTATAGCTTCTTAGTGAGATCAGAGACAGGTTATTCACTTGCAGGTTGTGCTCAATTGAGCAAATAAATTGCAATACATTTCTATTCATCATATTAGTGCAAGCAGAGATTGGGCTTTTTATCATATTTCTTTCCCAGGGAAAAATTATCTGTGCATGTGTGTTATTTCCTATTGCATGTATGAAATTTTTGTTCTAAATTGTGAATTAACTTCGAGAGAGAAATAGAGTAGGTTTGTGTCTTGTGATTTTGATTAAAACTTCATAAGTAGCTGCAACTGCACACCATAATTTCTACAAGGATGGTGGAGGAAAATTACAAAATATTTGTTAGTAGACAATTTCCCTACTTCAAAGTATCTATGACAACTTTTGTGAGAAGAATATGTGGAGGTAGATGGATTAAATGTAATTGTGTAGGTAGAAAAGTTGCAGTTACTCCTTTGATATTTGTCGATGATGCGTTTCTATTTGGTAGATTGACCTCTTTTGATCAGTGTCTGGACTCCTTATGAATAGTAATAAATCTCATATGATTTCTTCTTACCCAGATGATGCATTGGTACTGGAGATTTATCATATTTTTGGTGTTATCTTCACTGTATTGGATGCATATTTTAAATATCTTAGAGGTAGCTCTCTCTAGGAGGCAAGTTGAATCTAGTTCGAGCAGTCCTTTAGAGAATCTCTGTATATTGGCTTCATATTTTCACTCTGCTTAAGAATATCAGTAAATGTATATTTCTAGCTTCATCTTGGCATGGGACAATGTGTTGTAAAGGACAGAGTGGGCTTGGTTGTTTACTATGTATGGAGGTGATGGATGGACAGACTCATCTATTTCTTTGATTTTCCTTAGAAAAATCATTTTGGAATGGTGTCTTTAATATGTTTCATTTACAGGCAGATTATAACTACTCTTTTGTGGTTGATTGTATTTGAGACTGGATTATTGAATATAAAACATTTGGACCACTTCCAATATGCATTGGGGTTTCAACCCAAAGAATGCTATATTGTCCTAAGCTCCTTTGTTGTGATACATCCACCTCCATCCTTGTCAAAAAAGCTAAAAGCCTCCCTAAACTTAGACATAACCTCCATCCCATATTCCTTTAGTAGATAAAACCCTTCTCTCATTTTCTAACCGTGACAATCTACCCTACATCCCATATTCTCTCATGAGCCCTATGTAAACCATCATTTCATACAAGGATGGGGATTTTGATGTGTACTCTAACTATATTTATTAGATACTTTCCCCCTTTTCTTGCTTATGCTTTCTTGAGTTGGCCATCTCTAAATATGCCCTACTCTCCTTAAATTATTTGGAAGGTAGCCTTTCATTGTTAACCCCATTTTACCGAAGATCCTTGACATGTCCCTTGAAAGTTTGATTCGGCCCCATGATATATTTTATGCCACCGAGTCAAAATATTTAGATTGATTTGCCACATATTCATTCATTTCAAAACACTATACCACTAGTTCTAAGAATCTTGTGGATACACTCACCACAATAAATGTATATTTTATTTTAGAGGAGACAAGAACTGTATATTTCCCTTTGGGACACTCCAAAAATATTTTGATGCACCTTTCTGACCTTTATGACTTTATGACCTTAATTCCCATTCCATGTTCATCCATGTGGATGCACTTATGATGTTCTAGGAAAACGTAATGTCCTTGTCAACTTCCTCTCATCTTCGTTGTCATGTTTTCTAGGACTTGTGTACCCAACAAGAAATTTGGGAGATGAATGCCATCAAGGTAGAAAATCAAGGGGGTTTAATGTCCTTTATTTAGGCTTCCCACTAGCATAGTCCCACCATATGATCCACCCAATCCCTAAATTGGAGTCTACTTGTTATCGGGAAATCTAGTGTCTATGCAGAGCTGCTAGTCCCACTAAGATGGGTAGCTATCTTAGAAACAAAAAAAACTAAAGTTACTTTCGTTTTCCTTTATGAGAAGTAGATGGGAGAGAAGTAGAGTACCAACCTCAGTCTTTCGCTTGGTTCCTTGCTTGTTTCTTCTCCCCTCTGACATATCTTTTCCACTTATTCCTCTCTTACCACGCTTCAAAGAGCACCTGTAAAGTCAAAGAAACATAACACCATCAAAGTACAAAGATCTACAATCATAAACAATACAGGACCAGATATATATTGACCTCAAAAATGCCTATATCATCAAAAATACAAGAATGTGGAGGAAAACTTAAATAGCTTTATTGATATAAAGAATAGGGGAGAGGATTACAACCCATTACTCTGACCTAGCATCATCCTCCCAGTATGAAATCCCTTCTTCACCTCATGAAAATCTTAGATCACCCAACACTATGATGTTCCACCAAGAAACCAATAACACTTCCTTACAAAATACAAGATTCCAGCCTCTGGATCTCTGGGATGAGGGATCCATATATATATGTTTGCAGGGGAGTGAGTCAGCCTCTGGGATTTTGATTAGTGTCCTCTCTCTGATAGTTCTTGGTTACACTTGGAGATTCATGATCTCTTACTCATCCCTGGGCCAATTCAGAGAGGCATGTGTCATAGGAGAAGTTTCTGGAAGATTCCATGATCATCCACCTTGAAAACTATCTCTGCCATTTGTCTACTCTTGCCAATCACACCCTACAGAAGGCATTTCTAGTATGCATCACACTTTCTGCACTAAGTAGGTGAGATGCATCACACCCTTAGCACTGAGCAGTCTGTATGGTCCAATTTTGACCAATTCTGAGCCGTTTTCGATGGAGAACTTCTGGGAGATGATGTAATGAGCTGACCTTGTTCCTTTAGGGTATGGGACAACACTTTTAGGGACTCAGAAGCCGTTAGTTTATGTACATATATGACCAGGGTTGCAGTTCCCAAATATGTCTATAACAGTTGCCCCCTAAAGCATGAGGTCAAAAATCTTCTGATGTTGGGTGAAATTCTTTATCATGAGGATCCGAGGTTTTTCGAACTGGAAGGCGATCTGTAATAAGATACAATACAATACATTATCTTCATAATATTTTCATGATATAGCTGAGGCGAGCATTCCCATGCTGAGCTTTATAAATTCATTTCATGTACATAGGACAAACAATCGTCTGTGTAGCAGACTGATGATTTTGATAGAGCCATCATCCTTTCATTCAGATGATCATATGTGTAGCAATGATGTACATTTGATGTCTTTATTTTCTTGAATATATCACAGCCCGGATGGATGAAACTAGGTCCGGGGTCTTCAAACTCATTCAATCTTCGCTTGAAGTACAAGTCAATCCATGTGAAAGATGTTGTGGAGTCGAACATGGAAAGACATTGCCTGATTACCAGCCAATGATGCAAGCTATTAACAGGCGTGAGAGGAATCACCGATAATGATGATGACCCTCAAGGTACGATAGTACAATTCATGTGGTGTGAAAAAGGAAATTGGTGTCGAACACCACAGAATATCTTTCGGTCAAAGGCCATTGATGTAAACCTGTTGCCGGAAGTGAGAAACTTTCCATTGAGGCATGCAAGCTTCAAAGTACTGAAAGGGTTGTTCCTAGATCGACTTCTTGGATAATGAGCTGTGGCCGACAATAAGTGACTTGTCATAGGAGTGCCTTAATGAATCCCACATCTACAACACAGAATGGAGCTAATGATTTAATGGAGGTGAAAACGATCTCATGATACAAGGTTCATGGTAGTGGTCATGAAAGAATGGAGCATGAATGTATTGTAGCGGATGAGACACAGGTGAATTCTCTGAGTGACTTCTTTTGAACATATCAGTGACACTGAAATGGATTGGTGGCGTTAACCCCAAATTTTGATGGTATGATGGACCATTGGTACTATGACTGGTGAACGGAATAACCCAACGCGACTCAGACATGGAGTGAAAGTGTCATGTCCAAGAGCGACTCGCTACCAATAAAGTTTCATTAAGTTTTCTTCCCAATTTTTCCCCAGTCATTGCTGACTAGTACCTCTTTATTTTTATCAAGCTTGAGGAGGATAACATATGCTTGTTCTATTATTTGCCCTTCGGGAAAACCCGTCGCTATGTTTTAACGAGCCTAGTGACAATGAAACTCGTTCTTGTCTATATGGACAAGTTTGTCGCTATTGGTTTTAACGAGTTTAACAACAAAGACAACTCAGTCCTTTTTCAATTTTAGAGAGTCTAAAAATGGACGGAAAGAAAAGTCCCATAATCCTTTTTCATCATATAATCCATTAAGTCTGAAAAAGTATAAAATAATACACAAGGGATGAATTTTCGATAATTTTAACGAGCCGAACAAAAAAAGCGCTCGATATTTTTGTGTAATAATCCCTTAGGTCCAAAAAGATTAAAATCTAGAGGATGGATAGCACTTCCAATAGCTTTAATGAGCTGGAGAGGCCAATTGCTCTACAATCTTTTCATATTTTACAAGTCAGATGAAAAGAGCTTAAAGGAGACTCGTTTTTGAGGAACGAGTGATATGTTCGGGTAGCTGCTGATTCCAGGTGAGGTTTGGAATTTCCCAATCACAGCGGTGTCACAAGGATGGCTAACAGAATCACTTGTCGCAGTTGTTCCTCAAAAGGGTAAACAATCAAATGGAGGCGTATGATCGACTAAAATAGAGTGGAGGTGATGATGAGAACATGACCAAGGCTCAAAATATGATGATAGTGCGTTCGCAATGGTTATTTACTAGATATTGGTTCATTTTTTAATGAGCTTAAACTCTAGGGGGAACATTTTCTCATTGCTTAGGTTTAATTTTTAACAAGTTTGAACTTCGCATAAAAATTGTTCGTGCCAGTCGTATAATAAGGATGTCTCATTGACAGGTTCCATTTTTATGGAGCTTGCGCCACTCAGAGCTTTGCTATGTATCCTTTCTTTATGTAAGCTCGGAGCGACCAATCCTACGAGTTTAAAGTGCTGAGAATCTACAAACTAAGAACATAAATGGTCACTCTTCACTTGCATGCAAAAAGGTTTGCATGCCCCCAAGTATAGTGAGCTAGAGTTTCTAGGTTACCTTTCAATTTGAAGACAAAACATTTTTTCTGTCGGGAAAGGCCTACCTTTTCCAGGTTACCCTTCAATTTGTAGACAAAAAAATTGTTCTATCGGGAAAGGACTACCTTCTAATGGAGGTATCTTGTTCCAATCTAATCCCATCCTCCCATATGGACGCGTATCGAACCAGTCATATATCCTTTGCAGAAACCTACTCTATACCGAGAGTTTTCCTGCTGAGGTAGACTAGGGTGCATGCCCCCTGGGTTTCAGTCACAACCCCTGAATTACTCGCATTCTTCAGGTGGACGGACTGGATATTGATGAGACATTTCTTGCTTGAAAAGACCAGTTAAGGATGGAATTTGACTATTAGCTATGTGTGGGTCGGGGAATGAAAGCTGGTCTACGAGCTGGACCACTCGGCCTTCATGGAGAAAAATCATTACTTGAAAGAGTGAGGAGACAATGGCTCCCATGCTATAAATATAGTCACTCCCAAGGAGTAGATTATAATCTAAAGGTCCTTGGACTACCATTACATTTAGATACATGGTTTTCCTTCTCAAAGTTATAGGAAAAATTGGAAGGATCCTTAACGGTTGACTGGTTCCTTTGTTGAAGCCTGTAGATTTTTCATCTCAGGTGGAAGTGATGGCGTACCAAGCGCTTTCCAAGCAGTTGAGGAAAGGATGCTCACAGAAGCCCATTCATCTATGATGGTACCAACCGTTACCATTCTATAAGCTTGTACAATGATCCGAAATGGTACATTAGATGGTAGATGGGGTTTGCGTAGTAGATTCCAATCGAAGGAAATGACTAGGTTGCTTGGAGGTGGGACTGAATAAACGACCGGATATGACTCTGATGAAATTCCTTCATGTGGTAAAGGAATGGGTAGATTTCTCCCATGTTCATCGTAGTCTGTGTTTACGAAAAGAATTTGAACAATGTCGTTCTCATTCTCTTCGGTGACCATGTCATCTAAAGATGGACCTTCCGAAGACAAGACCAAGTCGATTGTTGCCTCGACCTTTTGACTTTCTTCTCGTGTGGATTCAGAGGGTTTATCTTCAATGATAGATGCTTCGATTGACCACAAAGTTGTGTCAGTTAGATTTTCAACTAGCGATGGACTCGGCAAGAGTTTCTTTTACCCAGGAGGAAGTTGTAGCGGTGAAGCAAGACGGTTATCCAAGACTCTTTTAGATTCATCCAGGAGGGGACAACAGTGGATGACATGATTGCCTTCACACACTTTGCAAGGAAATTTACATTTTCCTTTCTATCTAGAGACTTCGTTTTCACTAGTTGAAGGTGTACTCTCAACATGATTGTTAGAGGTTGATGACACCAGATTTTGCAAATGAGGAGACCAGTGCCTTAAGATCTAAGGGATGCAAGGACAATCTTGATGATAGTGGTCTCCTTTGCAAATGACACATGGAGATTTAGGCTTGGACGGTGCAGTGTGTGGATTTTCGCTAGATGATGCATGGTTGCCCCTTTCGCCTTTGGCTCCTTCTTGTTTTTCTCTTTCTCATTCCCTTTCTTCTTCTTCTCAGTTACTTGGTTTTTAGTTTTACCAACTTCACCAAGCTAAGAGGAAGGAGGGGAGGGAGAAACAACTGAAGGAGAAGGTTGGGGGGTAACTCTAGCATCATCTAGTTGCTGACTTTATTGCTTAGGAATCGCGGTGGTTTGAACGACAGAGGTTGAGAAGAGCCATATTGGAAAACCAATTTTCAGTCCTGGGAGGGACAATGTGGCCATATGAGGTGCACCAAAATCTCCCCAAGAGGAGAAAGGACTAGGATTTCTCCCAAGGGGAAATCCTTGGTTGGTGGACTCCATTTTTCTCAACCTAAGACCAACAAGGGAACAATGATGTTATTTCGATTAAAATAAATGTTAGAAAGTTTGACACAACTTGCTTTTTCAATTTTTAAGAGTCGAGAAAATGGTAAAGATGACTCTAGTCGCCTTCTATTTTAAATGAGCCTGAACTGACAAGTGCTCAAATGGACCTTTTCCTTTAAGGATTATGAAAAGGAATGAAAGAGACTACTATGGAAATCTAGACCTAGGGATTATCGAACGAATCGCAAAACTACAGAATACCTTTTATGGTATGACAGTCAATCTTCCTAAATGCTGTGTTCAGTGCATTACGATCGATAGGGTGGTAGACACAGCTTCCTAAGTATAAAGGATATAGCCTATTCTGGTCTCCCAGTATATACTTGACGGTATGTGGGAGCACAAGTTCGTACTAGCACTTGTCATCTCAAAGAGGAGGAATCACCCAACCTACAATGAAAGTGATAGTTACCAGGCTTTACGACGCCAAAATACGTCTCTACCCTAGACTTCTAAATGTTGTGAGTTAGGTTCCAAAGCGTTTTTATGTTGATTAAATTTATTTTACAGTTGATCATTTTTAACACGTTTGCTTTTCAGGTTCACTGCGTGATGTAGATATATAATTCATAAAATGCAATCTAATATGATCAACAATCGTTGCAATGAAAATCCTAGCTACTAAGGAAAGAGAAATGAGATTCTTTCAGCATAGACCAAAGAGCACACACTAGATGCACTGTCCTAAATCAAAATCAACAAGTAGTCTAAATGCAAATGAACATGTATGTATTTTTTTTCCACCTTATTAATGTGTGAATGACAAGAAGAATGCTAAGTACAAATCTGAATTATCTTTTAAAAGCGATAGTACTAACAATTTTTCTTCAAAATATGAAAGGAGGATAATGATGACACTTTGCGATTTTGAATTGAAAACTGCTTTCGACACTTGAAAAACTATTAATCCAAATAAAATACAAAAATAACAATATAATCGACCATAAAAAATAATATAATTCTTTTATTTGACTGAAAACGACACTCGCGTCACTTCCAAATCAAAATACGACAGTTCGATTACGCTACTCCTTTGTAAAAGAAAACTGTAAATGGTGCACAATACATAAAAACATTCACAGTTCTTTGCACGATGGAGGTGGAATAATGGAGAGGAAGGGAGTTTCTACAATGGTATATTGATCACAGACAACAAAACTCTTGAATAGAGCTGAAGTGAGTGAAGAAAAACCAAAATCTGAAGGAAAAATTAGCCTTATCTAATCATCGCACCTATAACATAGGGAAACAGGGATGCATCTCACCTACTGCACATGGGATGTGCGATGCATCTAGATCTCCTTGAAGAGAGGGTGCCATGGTACAGGGACGAGACTTTACTTGGTTTTTGGTCACAATTTGCACCTCAGTTCACGGATTTTTGTCGAGCTAATGAGAGTCAGTAAATAGAAATCATAGGGGCTGATCTAATGAGGTTACTAGAGCAACCACTAGGGCAATTAGGATGTTTGCAAATCAATTGTTCAGTTTATAAACAAGCCTGGAGATAGACTGAAGCAGCATTTATCTACTTTGTGCTTGCATAGAAAATGCAGTTCGAAGGTTAGCTGGCTTGACTTCAGGCTCCGTCTGTAGTTTATAAAGTAAACAAATATAGACAAGAAAACAAGCTATTCGCGCCCCAGGAGAGTCGCCATTTTGTTATCGAGAAATCTAGTGTCTATGCAGAGCTGCTAGTCCCACTAAGACGGGTAGCTATCTTAGAAACAAACAAACTAAAGTTACTTTCGTTTTCCTTTATGAGAAGTAGATGGGAGAGAAGTAGAGTACCAACCTCAGTCTTTCGCTTGGTTCCTTGCTTGTTGCCACTTCTTCCTTGCTTACCCCGCTTCAAAGAGCACCTGTAAAGTCAAAGCAACATAACACCATCAAATTACAGAGATCTACAATCATAAACAATATAGGACCAGATATATATTGACCACACAAATGCATATATCATCAAACATACAAGAATGTGGAGGAAAACTTAAATAGCTTTATTGATATAAAGAATAGGGGAGAGGATTATAACCCATTGCTTTGACCCAGCGTCATCCTCCCAGTATGAATTCCCTTCTTCACCTCATGAAAATCTTAGATCACCCAACACTATGATGTTCCACCAAGAAACCAATAATACTTCCTTACAAAATACAAGATTCCAGCCTCCGGATCTCTCGGATGAGGGATCCATATAATGATGTTTGCACGGGGGGTGAGTTAGCCTCTGGGATTTTGATTAGTGTCCTCTCTCTGATAGTTCTTGGTTCCACTTGGAGATTCATGACCTCTTACTCATCCCTGGGTGAATTCAAAGAGGCAAGTGTCACAGGAGAAGTGTCTAGAAGATTCCATGATCATCCACCTTGCAAACTATCTATGCCATTTGTATACTCTCACCCATCACACCCTACAGAAGGGATTTATAGTATGCATCACACATTTTTCACTAAGTAGGTGACATGCATCGCACCCTTAGCACTGAGCAGTCTGCATGGTCTAATTTTGACTAGTTCTGAGCAGTTTTCCATGGAGAACTTCTGGGAGATGATGTAATCAGCTGACCTTGTTCCTTTAGGGTATGGGAAAACAATTTTAGGGACTCAGAAGCCCTCAGTTTATGGACATATATGATTGGGGTTGCAGTGCCCAAATATGTCTATAACACTACTGTTATTTCAATTAATTATTAGATGATCATGGTGGGCCATAATTCCAAGTTAAATATTATGACTCTTCATTGGATATTATTGGAGATACTTGAGGAGACATCTTTTTGGCTAATGGGTTAAGGGAGGATTTTGACTTCAATAGTGAACCATCAACCATATCCTCAACATATCGAACCAAAAATCAAGAAGACAGCTGAGGTGAAGCATGGGCATCCTCTCTCACCCATGTTGTTCACGATATATATCAATCTATGAATGCCTCTACACTCCACCAACTGTGCATCAATAAAATTTTGGGTTTCCCCACTGTCCTCCAAGATGGATACATGTTGTCCCTGCACTGTGCCTTTGATTGCCAAAATTGCAAAATTGGGATTTTCAATGTCAAAATTTTAATTCAATATTGACCATGCGTTGGAAGGCCATTAACACAATATTAAGACATAAATGATTAATTGACACAATACAAAATACAATACATACGTTGAGTTTTATCTCACAAGGTATCTAGATGTTAATTGACGAGGTTCACATGAAGAGAGAAAGGCAATGTCATGATACATTGTTCAATTTGTAATTAATAGCAGTATCTTGGATAAGGGAGAAGTAACATTTATTTTCTTTCTCATATACAAAGGAAAAATTACGAAGCAATGTCAAATGCCTTTCGTGAAGCAATGTTGTTGTAAAGGGTGTTAGAAAGTTGGCATTGTAGGCAAGTCCCTCACACCATACTAGATTGTTTTAACCAAAGCATGTTAACCATGTCCAATGATCCCAAATTTCATGAGCATGTTCAATGAGTAACGATAAATGAGGGTTGTCAGAGTGGCTAATAATCATAGTTTATAGTGGATGATTGTCATCATACATAACATCCATGGTCCAATTCATTTGTTTGGTGCCCAATGTTGGTGAATCATTGTATTGCATCATGGTAGCATATATTGCCTTTTTTAAAGCAAAAAATATATTGAAAATAAATTATGTTATGTCTCATGCAAATTTTCAATATTTTTGTGTTGTAAGTGGTTTGCATATTATATGTATCATATATCTATAATCACCTATTTCAAGCCTACTTTAAGAAATAAAGGAAGAGGTGCAAACCCTTGCCATAAGGACTCCCACCAACTCCTCTTCTCGTAGAAATATTTCAAACGTTAGCCCATAAATCAAACACATGCCCTTGTTTCTCTAGTTTGGAAACCCTTGTATGTATCTGACAATGAAGTCCTCCCAACCACTACTTTAACCATGTATTGAATGCCTTTGATTGGTATGTGTAAATGATTTTGATTGATTTCTAGAGAGGTGTGAAATCTAATTTTGCATTGACATGATACAAACACCAAATTTAACCCTTGGTAGCCAAAATTTCATCCTTAGAACTCTCTCATCCAATATTAGATACTTCACTAATTAGTCAATGGTTAATCTACTTAACAATATATTAAATATTAGAAGCATTCATATCAATAGAAAAATAAGAATAGTATTTAATATCAAGTTATAATGTAGGTAGCTGCCAAGTTGACATATGAGACCCCCTTCTTTGTGAGACAAGGGATGCCCTCCATTAAATTCTTTAACTATTTAATATATCAAGGTGTACATACCTTAATTTCCTTTCTATCCAATCGTGTGACCTTTAAAGAGGAAACACTTTAACACAAATCGAAAAATTAAATACAAACTTAATTTGTAGATGTATCAAAGACTTTGAGAGTTGCATGGCACACTTAATTTTGTATATAAACAAAGGAAAACTTGAATTGTTGATCACAACAAAAATCTATGGTCAATCATTATTATCATAGGTATATTAGTTTAGTTTTCCCAATCCAAAACTTGCACCTTTGTTACTAGTCTTAAAGGCACATCATGATGGTTTACTGGTTTAACATCATGTACATTTAGTTGTGTCTATTAAAGGCATGTTAGTTCAGTGACAAAACCAATGGTAAAATTTCTTGATGGGGGGGGCGAGAAGGGAAGCATTGGTTGATACCTAGGTGTATTAGCTACGAGCTTCCTGGATTGAGCAACAAAGGGGACATGAGAGCCAGTGGAAGGTGGAAGAGAGGTGAGACCCGCCGAGGAGATTCCAAATCTAGGGTTAAGGGATTGATCCACAAAATTGAGGGTACAAGGTGATAGAGGCTAAGCTGTGAGATTTGACAAAGAGGGGGAGGCCTCAAGGAGGGTAACCATGAAACTTAAATGCGCTAAGATCGAGGGAAATGAAGCTACGGTATTAGAAAGCTCACAGCCGTAGGTGAATATGCTTGCTGGATATACCTGGGAAATAGCCCAAATAGAGGCACCCTCTAATGGGTCCTCCGAATATTCGACTAGGTCATCCATAACTGTCACAAATTTCCCACTCGAGTTGCCTCCAGAACCTTGCGATTCCTATCACTGTTGTGACCAGGAGCAGTCGGGGAAGTGTTGAGGAGGAAGACGGTAAAACCAAGGAAGTAAAAGTGCGAAGATTAACTACAATGGTGCAATGACATTGTGTAGCAAAAACGGGGCTGGCATGGGGGTAAAAAGAGACGTAAAATCGCAAATGTCTGGCGATGCTGCATACTTTAGTGACTTGGCATAACCCTAACCCTTGTTGGGTCTCCATTACGTCTCCTCCGACTCCATCCTCTAGGTTTATTATCCAACATGGTTTATTTAGGAAATAACATATATTAAACTATATAATGAATTATTAAATTGATAACTATTTAATATGGGTTGACATTGAGTACCAGATTTGTTTCCATAACGGGTCAGGAACCTCGTTAGATGAGGTAGAAAGTGTTGAATAAGATTCTTTAAGAGAGAATGGGAGATCATATGACATAACCAATTTATATGTGGAGTACTTTTGCATAACAAATGATTATTTTATTTGCTAAAGACAAAGGCACGGTTGTTATGAGACTCAAATATAATATTGAAGTCCATACAAGACTAACTTTTATAGTCAATATTTTGCTTTATGATAAAGTGGAGGTCATATTCTATTGTTATTAAACCTTGCCTACAAGACAAATTCAATCCCAAAAATTAAAGTTATTGGTTTTGTAAAGTTGTACTATGCATGCATGTTATCATTTATTGAAAACTTCATGCAACAATAAGATACATGAAAAGGATTAACTAAGTAAAAGCACTTGAATAATTTCACATAAAATTTTTCAGTTATGCTCTAGTTGCAAAAGTCAAACATATCCATGAATTCCTTATTTTGAAATCGACAAGCCAAACATGGTCTGATTGGACTCACCTAAAGGTAATATGAATAATTGATTTTTTTGTTGGCGAAATACTAACATGGTTGAAAACATGTGGGTGAATTATAAGTCATCTATGTGATGTTATGGACATTGATATGGTTTACAAGTTGTACAGGTGGTAATGGATACAAGCAATACATATCACAGAAATATGGATGAATGTAGTTCATAATGATATATGATATATATAGATGTATGTGCTCACTACACACTATGTGTAGGTGCACATGGTTCAAGAGAAAGCACTAGATATTGCTAGTCATGGAAGTCGATCGTGAGTGCAGAAGAAAGACCAAGGTGGAAACTAAGAATTGGTATTTGGAACTAAAGATAAGAATCAATATTTGTTTCAGTCTTAGTATACATATGACATATGATCCTGATTTATAATGGTTAGATATGGGTTATGATTTTGATGATTATGTGTGAACTAACTTGATATGATATTTTATATCTGTTGATTGGTCAAATCTGCTAGTTCGATTTGTTGGTACTAATGCAGGGAAACTGTAGAAACCAAGTGTTAGGCAAGAACACACATTCATTGGAGGAAAATCCATTTATTTCTATTACTTAAATAAGTTGGAACTCAAGAATTATAGCTATAGGGTGGGCATCATTAACCTGTAGTTACTCATGTCACAAACAAAAATTGAGTTCTGCATCTAAAAATATCTCACAAAATTGATTAAAACAAATGCACACGTAGCGATGGAAGGATATTTCTCATAGAACTCCTTTGTAACCAATGTATAGGAAGATATCATTCAGGTGGAAAGGCCTTAGGAACCTGAAAATTCAAAAATAGTTACACGTGAATGAGGAAATAAATTATAAGATGCACTAGTACACCGAGCACAGTTTAAATTTAAGTCTCACAATTTTTGTTACAATACTGACCTTCCTAGCCTTTTACAATGTCAAAATTATAGTGAGCTCGTGAGGCTTCTCTCCAAGATTTTTGAGCATAGGAATAAAATCTTAAATCAAAATAAATAATTTGTTCCTTTAGGTTCAATATACCAATGTTGTCTTAGTAGACGTTAACCATCATCATCATCATCATCATATATAGATTAAATTGGTTTAATTCATTTTAAAAAGCTTAATTATTATTTTAATTTTTTTTGTAAGTTTGGTAGGACTATATCTACATCATGTCTAATATATAACCTCTATCATTAGGGTAGGGAATTGAACCGATGACTTCACATTAAGGAAGGAGTGCCTTAACACAACACCCAATCACCATATTGACAAATTTTTTATAATTTTATTTCTTCTTATTTGAAAAGTATTTCGATATTTAAGCATTTTAAGAGAAAATAATTTTAATCTTCAACCTTCTATTATAGTTTCACAAAGGTACAAACTCTCTCATCCCAAGGTTTTTTCGGAATAAAAAAACTTCCACCATCACCATAGTTTTGCTAAGTTAAAAGGTATGAATTCTGGTCATGTGATAAGTCTTTTGAAAATGACATCATTATACATAAAACATTCTAAGATAAAATATTTTTCATCTTAAACTCTTTTAGTGTCACAAAGGTGTTTTGGGAATTCACCAACTCTAGATCTCAACAAATTAGTTCTTATTTTAACAACATTTAATTTCACTATGGAGCTCAAGAGAATTAGTTCTTATTTTAGCAATATTTAGTTTTACTATGGAGCTTAAGAGTTTTTATCTTAGTAATATTCATTTTCTCCTTTGCATTTTGAGTAGAGATGATTTTGATCTTCTAAATTATGGTTGATCACCTCTTTATAATACCTTAATTCTCTTTTTCATGTAACTCTTTATGGTACCATATTTTATTCCTAAATTTTATTGCATTAATATTTTAAACAATATTCTTATTTTGCAAAATCATACCTTCCTTTATTCCCAATAGTTTAGTCAATATTTGGCATCATTATTCCATCTCAACTTGAGAGAATGGAGTTTGAAGCAATTTTAGGAAGCCTTTTGTTTTCCATATTCCTATACATTAGGAAATTGGTTAAAATTGTGGTCTCTATAGGGGAAACACCTGTTTTAGGGAGGAATATAGGATAATATGTATATTTTTAATTTTGAGATTATAAGTTATAAATCTCTTTGTATTTACTCTATCTTCCTCCACAATTAACCAGATATTGCATCCCCAAATTTGCAACCATATAAAGTAATAAGAGCAACAAGAGTGTTAAAAAGGAGTTTTTCTTATGATCCATACCGAAAATTCCATTGATCTACAATTGTTTTCAAATCCATAAAAATATTTCCAACTTCCATAATAGTCAAACATTGTCTTCAACACATGAATATCTTCCTATGCCACTTCTTCCATCGGTAGGTTCATCCATCTGATGAGGTACTTAGTAATTGCTCGATTTCTCATCTTTTTAGTCCTTGTTTCCAAATTTTTTTGTAGTTCTAGTATTATTTTCCATTCTTCATTGATCTTTGGTAGAAGATTTTAGACTGATATCTTATCGGAAATGACCTTATTTAAGCAAGAAACATGGAATACTGGATGTACTTGTGAATATGGAGGCAACTCCAATTTGTAGGCCATACTTCCAATCTTCTGCAACACCTTATAGGGGCCATAATATCTCAGAGCTAATTTATTGTCCTTCATTTGATGCTTTAGGGAAATCTGTTTATATGGTGGTAGTATCACAACTACACAGTACCGTATTTAAAATTCCCTTTCAATGTGATGTTTATATGATTGTTGTTTCATCCTATTTTGTGCCATAACCAAGTTGTCCTTCAATTGTTTGAGAACCTCCTGTAGGTGTTCGATGTGGTCCTTTATGGCTTGAGCCTTTATAGTCCCTTTGAAGGGTTATGTGATGGATGGAGGATGATATCCATAAGGTACCATAAATGATGACATTTTTGATGAAGTATGGAAGGATTTATTGTGCCACCATTCTGCCAAAGGCAACTATTTCACCCATTTTGTCTATTTATAAGTTATAAAGCAATGTAGATATCATTCTAAACACTTATTCATAATATTAGTTTTCCCATCAAGTTGGGGATGATAACATGAGTTGTGAGCCAATTGAGTACCCAAACAAGCAGATAATTCAGTCCAAGAATTTCCATTGAAAATTGGATCTCTATCACTTACAATATTCTTTCGTATTCCATGTAGCTTTTGGATTATTTCTATGGATTCTTCTACCACAATACTTTCTTTAAGAGGATGAGAAAGAGAGAAAAAGTAGGCAAACATTGTTATTCGATCTACCAATACCATAATGGAACTCTTTCCTTCAGATTTGGGTAAACCTGTAATAAAATACATTGATTCCAATATCAATTCGATATCTTTTGGGTACTCTTGTATGTGTGGGGATTCATGCATCCCGTAGTTGGACGAGAATAAACTGGGTTTGGTGGTGGGATAACTATCTGAAGGGGTCTATGTTGACTAACTTCCAACTTGGGTTTGTAACAAATCTGTTTGTGTTTGGGTGTCCAATCCTTTTGTGTGTGACTCTGCTCTTAGATGCTTCCTCTGGTAGAGGTGCCAATAAGGTCATAGTTTGGTGGGTGTGTTCTTTAGTTGTGGTTTCATTTGTAATTTTTGGAGGTTATGAAAGAAGGTCGACATTCCCACGAGGTAGGAGGTTGGTGGATAATTCAGGATCACCTATTGCTTCGAAGAGGTTCAATGTATTTCAGGAGGTGTTTCGGTTCAAGGTGCATCTGGAAGTGTTGTTGTTCGGTGGTGTTCCTCGCTTAGAAGTGTATTCCTCGTCCATGAGACCTATGACACACAATTCTCACTCCAAACCCCTGCACACGGGAGCTTGGCCAACCATATTTGTAGCCACTCTTAATTGAAGGTCGAGGTGGCGGGATGGGTGGCCAAGCATTCAACACAGGGCAGTAAATCTCTTAGAAGTGTGGTCCGGGTGAACTTGGCGCCCCATGGGGGTAGAGGTAATGCAAAAGACAGTGAGGGTGACCATGCAATGGGGAATGGTAAGAAGAGAAGTGGGACACAAGAGGTTGGAGCAGGAAGGAGAGACCCATGGTGGGGCCAACAACACTAGTCAAGGCCTCTAGTTGACAAAATGCTAAGATTTGGTCCAATCTATTCTCGAAACATGGTGCAAATGTTTACATATTAAGTGGACAAGTGAAAAGATATTTAATCCCTCTAGATACTTGATAAATATGGAATTCACATTAATCTAAATTGATTTAATTATTAATTATTAATTAAATTATATAAAAATAATAATAATAATAATCATAATTATTAAATTTATTAAAATTATAATTAAATAATTTTATTTGCTTTATCAAAATGTTTAAATAACATTACATTAGCTTACAACATCTCTAATATACTTATCTAGAGATTATCTATGCAATAATACTCTCCTATTTACAAAATAAATGTCATCTAATGTCTAATATTCACACTAAATTTCCTTAAAATATCTAGATTATTATAAGAATATCATAAAGAAAAAAGATAACTCATATATCAAGTGGCAAATTCTTTTTTTACATTAAAGTATTTAGCACATTATTTAAATAAGAAAATTGTATTTAGCAATGAATTCTATTTTTTTTTGAAAAAAATATTATTAATTTTATAAATTTATTATTTTTTCTTATTTAAATTAGATTTTTAAATGTTTAAACATATTTAGGATCTTGAAAAACTTTCACTAAATTTTTACAAATTTAATAACTAAAATCCACCATAAAATAAATTTTCATCAAATAGCAAAACAAAGCTCACCATAAAATATGCTTGGAAAAAATTGAAATCGAAACAAAACTCACCCTAAAATATGCCTGAAAAAATTGAAATCACACAACATTTAGATTACACCCCATTAAACCAATGTTTCTTTAAGCGCATTACAATGGAGTATACTCCATATTTTAAAGATTTCAGTCCATGTAATTCATTAGTTATAACACTAATTTTTCAATTTTATATTTAGTAAAATTATATTTTTTTGAGTTTCCAACTTCATTAGAAGTCATGGCCATTGAATAAGTCCATAACTCGACATTACGTCTTGTATTTTATCATTGTAAAATATATATAGAAATCTAATGGCAAACCATAAAAGATATATATATATATAAATATAGAGCTCTAATCTAATCTTCCAAACCCAAACCATATGACTTCAACCATGGATTACTAAAATCATGGCTATTTACTTTTTTTCGAGCCTTATCTCTTTAACGTAGTAACATGTCAAATCGATTTGTACCTTGACGTATACTCGTTAGCAACTCTTATTTGAGTTACACTTCATCAAACTGCAAGAGAGCTGCCAGCCGATAAGGAGATCATGAAATTTTGATTTATCTTTTCTCATATTGTAAGAGCGTTGCCCAATGGGAGATAATTTTAGATTTGTTAGTTTTGAGCAGAAATTAATATGCCCCATGAGTTTTGAAACTCACATGCCATAACATACCAACTACATGAAGTTTCGTGCCATATATCCAGTGCAAATACATATGTGATCAACAGGACACTAGAACAAGGATTGCAAATAGGATTAGGGTTGCAAATAGGATTAGGGTGACCACTAATGCCATGCAGGACGATGTGTGGTTGTGCCTGGTTTGCTATTTCTTACATCAAACCGTCTTTGCTGAGCACATGGGGGAGAGGGAGGGCTGGTCGGCATGGGAGAAAACTGGCAGGCTCTGGAAGTTGTGCAAGAGGTTAAATCGGGGGTCTGGGAGATGAAGTGGCCCTTACTCGCTGTAGGTGCAGCTGGTACAGCTGGTAGATTCTTATTGGTCACCAATGGCGTTCGGGAGCAATATAAGGAGGAGCGACGAAGCGTAGAATGCTGGGACTGATTAGGGTTTCGACTGCAACGAGGAAGCGAAGAATGTGGGGGCGGATTAGGGTTTTTAGTTGAATGATCGCGTGTCAAGAGACTTGGGTTCGGGTTTCGAGTTGAACAATCGCGGATCAAGAGACCTCGGTTAGGGTTTTGAGTTGAACGATCGCGTATCAAGAGACCCGGGTGAGACAAATTCTTCAACGCGTACTCACGAGCGTGGACGATGACATTTCTGTTCACAGGACGACAAGCGTCCCTTCGAGCAAGCGCTGTTATCCTCCGTAGATCAGATTGCAGGTCGTTGACAGAAGGGTTGTTGGGCAAAACAGATTGGTCTATGAGTATATAGGGAATTACCATGGGGAACACATTGCACTTAATGGGATCTGGTTTTATTATCATAATTATGTCTGGATGCTCGGTATCTTGCAGACGGTTCTTCATTTTAGTGAACTGCTCGTACATTTCAGGGCACGATTCGATCAGCTGGGCGGAGATTATGAGTTCCCTTGCGTCGCACCATCCTAATGATGTAAGCATCGCCACCAGATCCTTGGGAAGAGTTTTCAAGACAGATTGTCGGGATTTGGAGCGAATGGTGGCTGCTATCTGCCAGAAATCATTTATTTGTTCGCTGCTAATGTGCAGCAGGTTCCAAAAACCTAGCATGTTGGTGACTACCGACATTGTCGAGAATGAGAAACTAAGACGATGGAAATTGAGCGCCCGTACCTCTGAGAGGAATGTATATAAATAAATTGAGTCCTGTCAGCGTAAGTGTCAGAGGTGCAACTCTTCTAACTAGTATAGATTTCTTTTCTTATTATTAATATTCATTAATGACATTGTCGGCTATAGTGTCGTTCAGTTGTAAATCTAGTAAATCTTTGAGACTTCACCAAGATGACGGTTGATCGATTGACTGAGTTAGCTTCTTAGGTTGACAATTAATCGACCATATAATGGTCCATTGATCACTAATTATAAATATTTTTAAATTGAAAAAAAAACAACTGAAAATACTTACATAAGCTTTATATAATTGTAATGGATTAATTAAAAACATAATGTTTGTCTATACACATATATAAA
>APFE030977194.1:155494-169663 GCA_000404065.3 Pinus taeda | reverse complement strand
TTTGCGCGGAACCTTTCCTCAAACAGTTCCCAAGGAATGCTATCTGATGTAAGGTGCAGCTGTTTCTCCAGATTTCCCCACCAAATCAAGGCGCTTTCCCTGAGTTGAAACACGGCAATTTTTGTCTTTGCCGAAGACGAATATTCTTTTAACCCAAAACATCTGTTCATTCCCTCCAACCACGCTTCAGCACGTTCACCTGCACGGCCTCCTGAGAATTCCGGGAGTCTGATTTTTTTAAGCTCCCGAGAGATGTCCTCTGTCGACCTTCTGGGCTCGAAATTCTTCGGTTCCGCTGAACTGGTAGCCAAATGAGGAGATTCCTCCTTGGTCTTAGCCTTAGTGGTTTCTTTTAATGTTGCTAATAAGGCTTCCAAGGAGTTCATTATTACAGTCAACTCTGGTGCTGGGGCGGTTGATGTTGATGAAGGTCTCGGTGGTGATGCTGGGGATGATGATGACGACGACGGCGGCATTACGGGTGGTGATGCCGCCTGATCACGTCGTCGTCGCTTGTATGTCTTCACCATTTGCAATGGTTCCTGAACACACAATAATATTTTATCAAAGTTATGAGGTAGACGATCGAATTTTAATACGTAACTTTCTTTTGCGATAATACATCTAGAAACGGGTATAGTTTTGCTATTTTTACCCGCTAGGCGGATCTTACTGGTACCGAGGTCAAGGAGGATGGTCTCGCGACCTCCTTGTCCTATGCAGGGTATTCTATCCTAAATGAATAATGCAGAAGAGTATGTTTATTTAGCCCCTACGGTAGGACACCTAAAGTTTTATTTACCTAATAACATGTACAATGAAAATGTTAGATGTCCCGTTTTATAACGTACATCGGTAACATATCTGTCATACCCCAATCTGACTATTACCTCTAAGGGGGTCATATACTATATTTACTATGTTGTTGTGTTACCAATGCTTCATATTTGATTACATGTGAAATGTTTGACGAAATGTCTGCAACATAAAATTTAAGGAATTGCAGGGTTGGTTAGTACATTTCAGTAAGGGACATTCGGTGATATCAGATAGAACAAGGAAATAGGTACGGATCTCTCAAGCAGTATGGCTGTTAAAAACAACACTGAAGAGTTCAGGAATCCGAAACAACACTTATTCATATATTATCATACTATTAATGATATTAATAGTATACCATACTATTAATGCATGCATAATATTCATAATATATGATTAAAATGCATTCTAATTATTAATAATTAATAACATATTATGATCGCATGATTTATGATCGCATGATTAATAATGCATTACAGATACTATCAATGTGATATTTTAATCATATATTATATGACATGATAGCTAAATTACTTAACCTATTAAGATCTCACAAATCCATCGTGTCAAATAAAGGTTTATAGCACGTCTTGTTCATCAAAAGAAAAATGCCAAACACGTGTCGTCACGAGCGTTGACAATATCTTGAGATTTGATAGCATAAGACACGACCTCTAAATGCTATCGCCATTTCCATTTTTCCTAAAATCTTCTATGGTGTTTATTCAAATAAATGACGGACTCAGCAATGCCGGACTCCTGAATATACCATTGAATCAGTAGCAACCTATAATGACGTTGGCCTTTCATTAAATTATCTATACACAATTGAGAATCCACGGTTTGATGAATTTTATCAATATTCCATACACAGTAAAGAATCCATGCCTCAATGAACTTGAAATCACAGAAACAACCTTACTAATTACATATTTGCATATAATCTTAAAAAAAAAATGTTTACATATGCTGATACTTGAACAGAACGAAATCCTAGGAAGAAACATAAAATTCTATGACATTTTTTTTTTTTTTATCAAAGACTCGCAACAACCAACTTTAATCATCTAATCTAATAGTCCAGAACATATACGAGAGAGAAAACAGCTATCCATGTGCTTGCTTACAAGGCATCACAAACTGTGGGTGCAAAAGAGAGCATGTTCTTGCTGCCGTCATAGAGAAATTGGTAGTTCAGCAATGCCGGCAAGTTTGAATATTTGGTAATGAGATGGATATGGTCGAGACCAAATAATTGAGTGCGATTATGGTTTTTTTATTTTATTATTACTGAATATTTGACGAATTAACCATCAAGAGAAATAGCTATATAAAATGATTTATATTCTCTCATCATGTAAATGTTTTAATTTTTACATTATATTATGTCATGTAAGATTCTTATATGTTTTTAATGCTTAAATTTTTGTATTAAAAGGTAAACGTCCCTTTTGTTAATAGCTATTAAATTCTTAACTGCAGCGCCTGTTAATGATTAACGACGCAACCTGTTAAGGCGGATAGTTAACCATTTAAATCGGGCGATGTGTCTTAGAGACAGTGCATCGCAGTTAAGGCTGGTAGCGTGCAGCGGTTGGGACCGCCGACGTAGTGCCCCGCAAATGGGCGGCAGAGGTTATTTAACCAGAAGAAGGACCAGCTATTTCTCTTACTAGGAATCATAGCGTGATTATTTACTGTTTCTTCCCGAGTAATGGTTAGTTGTAGCTGCTATCGGAAAAAGCTTTGCAGGTCACACCAGCTGATTATTCAGCCTTTATAGAGCCTGTACATCGAAAATTTGAAAATCAGTGTTTGTACATGAGGCTTTACATTGAAATCAACGCGACTAAACAATCCCTTCTCCTTCTCCGCCATCTCCAAAGCCGCCGCTCCGAACTGCAAGCGGTTTCGCGGCCGAGCTTAAAATAAATTTTAAGCTCAAAAAGAGATATTTCAAAAAAAAAAATTTTTTTTTTTATAATGTAGCTATTTAAGAAATTTAGGAAGGTATTTAGGAAATTTTTATAATGTTTAAAGTTTTTCTTGATCTTCGATAAACGATTGGCGTATTCAGCAAATTCATGAAGTCACATCTTGAAAGTGCGGCGCACATAAATACATGTGGGATTGGAATGGGCGTCGTGTTTCCGACAGAAAATCAGCACCAGATTTATCAAGTTTTTCAACCCCACGAATTCCGACACACATCAAATTTCAAAACAGTTAACATCCATCCCTTTATATTTACTAATATCAAATCACAATACACGGGAGAGCTCTTACCGTTTCCGGTATAACAGTTGACAATACTGGTCTGGAACATTACAGTTCGTACACGAAACAGCTACACAAACTCTTTTATGGATAAACATACAGCGGGACCAACCCTTTTAATAATAGATTATACTCCTACTGGACAGAGCCAATCATGGATGCCGATTCTGACTTTGCTTATAGGATATACTTATATACACTTGCAGCGCCGAATACCGCATGAATCCACTGATATATTTGTATTGGATGTTTACTGTAATTTATTATTATTGTTCTTTTCATGAGCATTCTGCTGCCCGTGATTGTGGAAATTTTGAAGACGGAGAGTCGAATCATCTTTCCAAACAAAATACGGCTGATTCGAAAATAAAAATAAAAAGCGGTTCGGTACCGGCCGAAAACGGTTTATAAAAACCAGAAGTGTTTGTTGCTGCTTGGTTCAGCTTGGTTTCAGTGAATCACAGCGTACAGGAGCGTAGGGTTGGGAGGTCCGAAGGTTTGAACAGGGCTCTGATACCATGTGTAGAAACCAGGAACCAGAATTTAAAACTGAAATACAGACAGCGTAAAAATTTAAATTGTACTAACCTCAACTGCGGCTGATGATTCTGCTGCTGAACTGGTACTTCTTCAATCAAATTTCGAGATGGCCAATACCACCCGACCTGACAGAGCAACCTGGTTGCTCGATCCAGAGACGCTCTCCACAGAGGCTCTCTGTCCCTCCGTGCCCAGAACTCAGATCACTAAAAGCTCTTCTGTAATATCTCTGCTTCGGTTTTCTGCTATTGAGTTTTTCCTTCCTCTGCCTCCCTCTGCTCCCGGGTCAGCCCTCTGCTATTTATTTCCCTTCCCTGGCGGTGGCCGCCCTCCCACTTGCAGCCACCGCCTCTCCGCATTCAATCCACTGCGATATTTGTTGCCATAAATTTCCAGTAGGTAGTCTTTAATAGTTTCAGATATTTAGGTATGATCGATGCCCAGCCTTTATGCTGGTTATCATAGTTTTTACATGGTCACGTTTAAAATACATGTTATGGTATTTTTAATGTTCATATAGAATATGTTATAAGGTTTAATGTTTATATATATATACTTTAATGTTTATATAAAATATGTTATAAGGTTTAATGTTATATATATGTACTTTAATGTTATATAAATTATGTTATAATATTTAAATGTTTATATATATACCTTTTAACATTTCAAAATATGTTATAGTATTTAATGATATATATATCTTTTAATTTTTATAATTTGTAAAGTCTAACTATATAACATAAAGTTTTATGTATATATATATATCATCTTCATATATTCTAAAGTTTAACATTTTTATTAATGGGTCAATTAGATGGGTTGTTACATAATAAGCATGAGCCAAGGAAGACTTTCCACTTGCCACAATTTTCAACACCCTTTTGATTTGTGCTCACTGCTTGGGAAGATAGTCGTGGCATGCTTGTCGAATGCACATCCCTTGCACACTTGTCCTCTCCATCTTGAAATCAAACAATCCCACCACCACGTCGTTTAGGAGAGGCAAAGCTCCATAGTGCAAGTAACCTAATCCTTTGCCTTAAAGCTTAGATAGATTTTCATTGGTATGCACCAAAGCGCCATGCTTCATAGGATTTGCGAGTAGCCTCTATGTAGCATATCCGGTGCCTTAATGCCCGATTAAGGATACGTGGTATTGAAATTGTTTCTTCTTCATGAGCTTAACAATTAGCTCTGATACCACTTTGTCACATACCTCTACTAAATTTATCCTAACCACACTTGCAAATTCTTGATTTTCGTCTTTCATACATCTTGTCAAACATTATACATGTAAAGATTTCTTCAAATAATTTGTGTATAATCAATTAAGTAGTTTCTTTGTAGACATTTTGTATGAAATCAAATAAGAAACATTGCTCTGATTCCACTTGTAACATACTAATTGAAATATACCACTCAATTTTGCAACTTTTGATTTTTGTCTTTGAGGTATTTTATCAAATAGTTTGTATACAAATTGTAATAAAACACCTTTAACACATTTCTTCAAATGCTTTGCATACAAATAAGCATAAATCAACTACAACTGTACTATCATACATCAATGCTAACATATAACAGTACTATCCCCATCCACAAAACAACATTTTCATTGGGGAATTTCATGAAACAATTTGTATGCAATGAATCTTCAAACCATATAGGCATTTCTTCAAACACTTTGCATGAAAATTAATATAGCAACTTTCTCATGATATTTTTACTAAATTATAATAGTCCAAGTTGTGAAAATTGAACTGGATGATCAAAGGAAGTTCCTTACCCTATGGTTGAAGTTTCAGCCTCTGGAACCTTCCAGATGAAAAGTTATAGTAGAACTTGTTTGATGCATGATTGTAGGAGCATCCGGGAAGCTTGACTTCCTCTCATTATATCTCCTAAAATATTGCGACCCAAGGTCTGAAAGTTGGACTAGATAATCAATAGGATTTGCCCCCATTATGGTTCAAGTTTCAGCTTCTGGAACCTCTCACAAGAAACGTTATAGTAAAAATGCCAACATGACCAGTGTAAAGATGCATTTAGGAAGTCCAACTTCCTCTGATCATATTCCTAAAATTTTGCAACCCAAGATTTGACAATTGGACTAGAGGATCAACGAGATTTCCCCTCACTATGGTCTAAGTTTCAGTTTCTGGAACGCCTCAAAAGAAAAGTTATAGCATAACGCTAACATGAGCTGTTTAAAGAAAATTTAGGAAGCCTATCTTCCTCAACCAATGCTGTTACAAAATTTAATACATATAAAATGCTACAACCAACTAGTATAACAACTACAGTCTACAACCATGATAAATTTTTGAAGGGTAAATGCATGTACATATGAACTTGCTGAAAAGAGCAATTAAATAATCATGCATAAGAGATACTTATTTTGCAATTTGGTACTGAAAAAGGTTGAGCCACTCTTCACCCAACCATAGCCTCAGCTATGCTGCAACCTTTCTCATAGCTAGCCACCCCTAAGCCAGATCTTGATGCCTTGAGGGAAAACCTAAACTCAGGGATTTAGCACACAATTTTCAGACCAATTTTAACTCAAAAAGTTAAGACCACTCTTCTCCACTCCTAGGAAAAAATCTCAATGTTTAGCCTTTCAATTCTTTGACGACATTCACAAATGACAATGCAGGTCTGCACAACACAGGGGGTTCTTTTGATCTCTGCAATCCCCCTGCCCTTCCTTCTTCAGTGCTCTATGTGCCACACACAAACAACATAGCCACTAGTCCTCAGGGCCATCCAGTCCAAGGAAAAAGCACTACAACACATTCAATTCCTGTTACACAAGTTGTCACCTATTCTCATACCAATTCAAATTTCTGAGTGAGAGAGAGATGTATGAGAGAGTAATAGAAGAGAGAAACTGGACGCTTAATAACCAAAAAACGAACCCCTTGATTGATCCTCCCTCTTATTTTTATAATCACACCTTGACCCTTCATCTTCCTGACCAATCAGCTTCTTGGGAAGACTAACCATCACATAAGGGAAAATATTCACCCAAGGTATATTTTTCCTCTTGAGTCAAGATTTTCCCCTCCCCAAGGCATCATAATCTGTTGACTCTCCCCTTTCTTCAGCTCTGACATTTTTGTTGATAAAAATAAACATTACATGGTACATCATATAATAGAGTTTGACATCATAGCATCAATGTTGGCACCCCAACATTATATGTTCTTAATTACATTACAATATTTGGGTTGATGGAAAGGGTGTCACATTCTAAAGACTATTCTTAAACACTCCTTTAACCAAAACTCGACTAGGATTAGGGCTGTGTTTTTTGATGTTCACTTGCAAATCATCAATATCAGCCATACACTTAGATCTATTAGACAAGAAAGAAATGAAAATTCTTGGTTAAATTATGTACATACAATCATGTTTTCAAACTCATACTTGGACTTGGAATCAGTCGAGGGTCAACTCAGAGTTGGATTAATTTGGATATATGTGATTTCAATGACTCATTTACTAATTTTATTGAAAAAATTATAGTTTAAAGGTTCCAAATTATGATTCCAAAAAATTATTGGAACTTTGAAAGGAGGCATTATGAACAAATGAGCAAGAACATTTAAATGACAAGCAATATTCGATTATCTCTTATATTGGGATCCTCATTATTAGTATCTCCCTTTGCCTCTACCTTGTTCTCCTAGGGACATCAATAAATACCACTCAATTTTGATGAGACTACCTAATCTAAGCCTTATAATATGGTAGAAAAAGCTTAACACGCATAATCAAAGATTTTGGTTTGAGTCATGGGCACATTTTTGCTAAGGCCATGACAGAGGAGTTCAACAATTGATGCCATCAACATTGAGGGACATAAATAACTTGGTGCTCTTGATTAAATGCTAATTCCATAACCTCATACGTGATAGAATCCAATGAAAATGTTGGAATCCTACCAATCCCAAAATCTCAACAGTGAAGTCCATATTTTGAATGGGATATGAATTTCTACTTTCTCCATTTGAAGTCTGATGAGGTTGCAACCACTCTCAAACATCTTGAAACAATTAGTGGTAATGTTAAAAGTTTAAGTTAACATTACCATTGATTGCCAGTGGTTTTGGTGAAACAATTTTAAAGAAAAACTGAATTTTGCATTTTGCATCGACCATCCATCACTTTCCTTCTCAAATCAGGGTAGTCATGTCTTTTTTCCTTCTATCGGAGAGTGATCCATTAGACCATATTTATCTTTTCCTCATACAACTACCTTTTCCACATCATGTATCCTTCAGGATCTTTCATCCCACTACATGAGAACTAGTTGTAGATGACATCCACACTTTTCTTTCGATAGCCCTGTATTAGCCCATCCAGATATTGTTCAAAAATAAGAAATGAACATCAAATAAAAAATTACCTTTTGTGATGGCCCTTCATCATGACATCTGCTTGCTGCAACATCAATATTCTGCATTCACATTGACGCATCTCCAAGATATTTGTTTATCAAGGGTCTTTTCTCTTTTCAGACTTTTCCAAGGTCTTCATGTCTTTCCCATGGAGATATCGTAGTCAATTCTTCTAGTCATAGGATGTTGATTGTCTTCTCCATAATTGCATCTTTCACGATCTCTTCTTTTCTCTTTCTTCACATATTACTTCGCAGGAACTCCCAATCATAGTTCCTTCATTTTTGTCAACCACCTCATATTTTGTATGAGAACATATTATGTTGATTTCATCTAGTTAATAGGTGACCCATGCCTTTATGCATCCTTTAATGAAAGAGATCCTTTTCCCTTGATCATGCTCATGAGGTAGAGCACGCATCCTTACTATCTGCAACTATATAATGACATGACTTGACTCATTGAACATATGCATACATATCTCTTTTCTTCTTTGGTCATCTAGACTTCTTCAACAACTTACTGTCCTTGATTGAGAGTGTTTCAATCATCTTTGACCTGCTGCATTCTTTTGTCATCACACCATCATTCTTCTAAACAATGAATCCCATCCCAAGTGGAATTCTTAGCAAGGCATCTTTCAAGAGAAGAACCTTCTACTGAAGATTCCAGCAGAGGATCTTGATTATCCTCATCTGATAGATGCTCCTTCCCAGTGATGTATGATGAGTTCTATACTAGATGACTTACTTCTACCCGTAAGTGCTACTTATGCTTCTAATGAGGTTACCAAGAGCTACTTCCTTCTAATGATGACTGTCATAGAATCCTATGTCAGCTATCTTTCAAGCTTCTTATGATGATGTCTTGAGCTCTTGCTTCAGTCATATGCTCCTATGATGCCATCTCTTAAAATGATGCATCCTATCACGCTTCTAATGATTCCTACCATGATAGCCATATTTTACAAGAACTAAAAAGAACTAGGTGGAGAAGACTTATCTCAATCATGGTAGAGATCTTTTATTTCTTCTTCTCAACTTCTTCCACTTCTTCGGTGACATGGGATTCTTCTCTTCCTCTTTTGATGTTGTCCTTCTTGAGTTTGGGACAATCTCTCTTGTAGTGCCATATTATTGACATCCATAGCATTGAACCTTTGCCATGTTCTTCCTTTTTTGAGGACCAAATTTCCCAAACTTTCCTTTCTTCTTTGCCATGGCAGCATATGCTTGAGTTTGTTCGTTTGATCCTACATCACTTTTTGCTTTCAACCTGGTTTCTTCAATTTTGCATAGTGACCATAGATCGTTGAATGGAGCAGCTTCCTTCTTCCCATAAATGTTTGATGTAAAGTTACCCCATTCCTCCGGCAGTGCATTGAGCACTATAGTAGTCATTTCCTTACTAGACATTATCTCTCCTGAGTTGGTCCCTTATTTCAGACACCCTCATAAAGTATGAGGCTTCTTTTGATATCTTCATCTTGTAGAGTTCTTGTCTTAACAAGATCACTTCTCTTGCAGTGCTTATGGAGAACAATTCTAAAAGTTTGTCTTATATTTCTTTTGATGTTTCTAATTTTGATACATAGGGAATGAGGGGATCCTTAATGGATTCTATGAGAATCTTTTGAGCCTTTACTTCCCCTTTCATGAATTTTGCATGAGCTTGAGCTTCTTCCATTGGAGGTTTAGTGATTGAGCCTTTAACATGTTCCATAACCTCATTTTCTATGAGGTTCAGGTCTGTCCTTTTCTTCCATGCAAAAATGTTTAAAGCCCCAACCAACTTGTTGCTTTCCTTTGATAGGTTCAGATGTAGACATAAATGTATTTAATTGTGAAGATACTCCTCTTCAACCTGCTGCCTTCTTGATTTTTGATGATGATATTGGTAATAGAGGACTTCTTCTTGATGAAGAAGATGTCTTTCTTCAAAAGTGATCTTTGATTTAAGGAGAGGGAGATCACTTTGAATCCTTGATGATGAAGACAATGCCCTTGATCTTGATTTCCTTCGATGAGTAGACTTCAAGATGCTTCACTTTTGTATTTCTTCTTGAATGTTGAGAAGAGGTAGGGTCTAATGAGTTCTCCTTCCTTGAGCGAGGTTCCCAAGAGTGCTTTGTAGAATCCGTCTTTGAACGAACTAGGGTTTGTAGGTCATCTTCTTTTGACTTCCTTCAAGATGATGATGTAATCCTTGATATTGAAGATGCCTTGGAGATGAGAGGATCTTCTTGATGATTTGATGCCTTTGATAATGTTCTAGAACTCTGGTCCTTGAATGTCCTTTGTTGAGCTGCCCTTATTTGACTTGTCACCTTAGCTCTGATACAATGTTGAGGAATCTAGGGGCAGCAAAGTAGATTTCTTTTCTTTGATAACTGCTTTGTGATATATTTTTACTTCACTTAGGTAAATTCTTCTTTCTCTTCTTTATTATTAGTGCTCTGTTATCAAACAGTTATCAAATCATAAATAACAATGAGACAAAGGACACAAGGTATAGGCGATCAACCAGGGCCAACACCTCCCCGATCTTGAGAGGAAAACCCACAGAATTATTCTTTTTATAGAATCTTCAATTGATGAATTCCAAGACCACGACCCTTGACCTAAGGACCTCTCCAAGACCAAGTCAGAAGGCTTCCTTGAACAACTCTTCTCTTGCAAGTCAATGCTAGTCAAACTGACTTCTGCACCTCTGTTTTCGGCTTCTCTGGAATTTCGGTCTCTTGTTACAGGCCTGCAATTTTTCGGCCTCTTCAAAAGCTCTAGTTGCAGCACGTGTGGGAGATAGACAAAGATTTATCCCTTGATTCCTCTTTGTCCTGACAGTGGCTCCTTTTGCAATTCAGCTTGAAAGGTGTCTTGACTTCCTCCTTGTTTTGGCCCTCGTAGATGACTGTAATGACTCGGCTTCTGCAGCAACAGATAGTACCCAATCTTCCTCGCACGTGTGAGATATTTTCACGCTAAAACAATCCCAAACAATTCAGTTCTTCTTCTCCTCTTCTTCGCTTATCCAATGGACTTCTTTTTCGCACTTCTGTTCTTGATTGTTTCCTTGATGAATGGTGTCCTGAGTGAGGAAAAGTTCTCCTATTTATAGGCTTGTCTCCCATGCTTTGAGGCCAACTTGACTTCATCTCTAGGTTGACATGATTTTTTGATAGGCCGACTTGATTGTAGCACATTGAACAAGGTCTTGGAGGGTTCCTTGACTTGACTTTGACTCAAATAATTTTTCTTACAATATGTAACATGCCCAAGTGGGTCATTCATACATGACAATGACGCAATGACTTTATAACAAACCTAGAAGCACTCAATGGGTGCTTTGACCTATAAAAATAAATTCTCTGGAGCATGAAACCCATGCTTCAAGACTGACAATAATAAATTTATTTTTATCTCTTCATTAAATACATAAAATCATGATTACATCTGTCATTATGAAGACCGAACCTAGTTGCGTATTTCAACAGAATCTAGCAATGGCTTGTGATGATAACCTTGCAGCATTGAAAATTATGGAACCTTTAGAATTAAAATGTTTAGTTCTATTTGTCAAATCATGCAATTTCTGCCTTGTTCTTCGATTGGAAACATTTTATTTCCTATGCTGTTCAATCGATTTTATTTCCCATGCTGTTTTTACAGCAGATCGAGGTTTTATTTGACAAGATTAAAATTTGTTTTGGTTTCTTTCGTCACAGTAAAAATTGGCCCGAGTCTTACAGACACAGCTATGGGGAGAATTGCACAAGGAACCAAAGTTCTTACTGAAGGTGGATATGAAAATGTTTTTCGAAGGACTTTTGAGACTATCCCAGGGGAAAAACTTCAGAAGGCATATGCATGCTATTTGTCAACTTCTGCAGGGCCTGTTATAGGAACACTCTATTTGTCTACTGTGAAGCTTGCTTTTTGCAGTGATAGTCCTCTTGCTTCTTACCCTTATCCTGGTCAAACTGAATGGAGTTATTACAAGGTATGATCCTTAGCAGACAATTTTTTAGGGAGGTGTAACACTGAACAATTAGTAGAGGATAATGAAAATTTCATGAATGGACATTAAAGGTAGGTCAGTGCTATTGAATCTCAATAAAACAATTGAGAATGGCCCTAGATACATGCAAATGCATGATGATTTTTTTGAAAGTCTTCTACTTATGCAGAAAATAAATACAAACACATTATGCGATTTGATAATGCAATAGATGTAGATACCTAAAGGTGTTTAAAGGTATATTGCAACAAATAATTATGGAAATTGTGTGTTTTTCTGTGAAGTTTCTCTGAAACTAACTATGATAAAATAGTTGACATCATAAAGGGCAATAGAGAAACAATCTATTAAAGACAACTGGGAATCAAGAAATTTGTTAGCATTCAAGTGTATCCAGTATTAAGCTTTGAATCTTCTGTTTCTGAATTAATGATTTAGAATTATTATCCTCTTGTAGTTTCTGTTCATCCCTTCATATACACATTTGCTCTTTTCTGGGTCAAAAGCGTAAGGCACTACTGTGTAGAGCTTCAGTAGCAATGCATGAAAGATGAAACTACAACAGTGCTAGCTATTCCTGATGTTTCCTATTCTTAAACTGACTTCTGTTCAATAAAGTGCTAGACTTCATTGTTGCCTACTGTAAAGATATTTTATGGCTCTAAGTTCATATTATTTGGAATCAAATTGGTCCTTTCTCCCTACTTAACTATCACAGAGACAAGTGCTTGGGAAAATAACTCTTTAGAAGAAAATAATTCTCCTCAGTACCTGATTAGCTATATATATGCACACAATAACAAATGAGTAAGTTCTATAGTTTACTATCTGGGCAGCTCTTATCTCACTTGGCTCCAAAATGTAGGTCTAAGGTAATAATATAGTTGCAGTTACATTCTGTATTTTTAGTCAGGATTTTATTGCAGTTGTTGTGGGGTTTCCAGGAAGGGTTGTTCATTGATCTATTGCCTCTGGATAATTATTTTGGTTCAAAATCTCTGATGGTGTCCTAGCAGACCCTATTATCAGTATTGTCTCAAATCATTTTCAAGAGTCTTCCTACACTCTCCAGAGTCCAAACATTGCCAAGCTTATGTTGACCTTTTATGCTTTTTCTCTTTTACTGGTCTGGTGCACCTTGTGCCGCCCTAACCTTTTTAAGCCTATATTCCAACAACCTACTTTTACCTGGTGAAATTATTGTTTCTTGTATGCGAAGGTTTGCAAACTGTAGTGTTCCAATCTGACTTCCTCCTTTGCTTTCCTCCTAATGTCTTATTTCTCTAAAATTGTACTGCTGCCACTGTTATTGTTCCTTCCAATCATATTGTTTAATTGTCTAGCTTGCATGACTGTGATAACTGTTATTTCTGAGAACAACTGGAGGTGGAGAATTCACTAATTCTACCCGACTTTTTGTTAAATCTCCTAATACCAGCCCAGATTTATTCCTTGAAACAAATATCTATTCTGAGAAATTTATTTTATTATCCAAATAAATTCTGCATTGTTGAAAAATCAAATCACTTGTATTTTAATTTCGAGAAATTTATATGCAGTGGAAACAAAATCAAAGAGAGATCAATTACACATTACAATAGATAAACACCCACAACGATTCTCCTTCATTAATTAATCTCAGGAAAAACAGGGTTTTGAGCCACAGAGAAATTACAAGGAAATATGCATTCACTGGAACCTGAACTTGGCCCCACTGGAAGAATTTGGTGCTAGGAATTTTGACCAACTGGAAACTAGCCTTTGAAGAAATTTGGCTTGGAGAATTTTGGTCCACCTCTCACCAGGAACTCAGACCTGCGCCTTCCTTTCGAAGAGCCTCTGCATCTCAGGAAATTGGGCCTCTCCACCAATTAGACCTCCTCCTCGCTTCAACAATTAGGCCCTGCAATCTCCAACAATTTGCCCCCCTGGAAATGCTCTCGAATCCGCTTGCATTCTTCCTTCTTGGCACTACAGTCTAGCTGAGCCTCTCGTTCTAGAGAAAATCACTTTCTCTACTTCTATGTTTTCACCTCTCCCTTAGGCTTATTTTATAATCTTCAACCCTGTTACCGCTCAAACTAGCAGGGATCCTAAAAGGGGATTCTAG